>JASAMY010002569.1:0-74175 GCA_030248085.1 Paralinhomoeus sp. GSCO2_6
TTGATGCAATGATAATTCAAACAACTTTAAAAAGGAATTGAATTTGTTGATGCTCACTGATAGTTCACTAGATGAGCCACATCAGTGGCATGCTGACAATCAGCAGGACATTCATGTCACTGAGAATAGCTGCTAATTCTGCCAAGAAAAACAATAAAAAAGTCTTTACTTATGAATTGATAAAGTTTTTAAAAACATTTGATGAGCATGATGTTGCTTTTGGCACAGTGTATGATGTCGATGAAGAAGGAATTCTTTAAACTCAAGAGAAATGCTTGAATGTTATAACTGCTGTATCTATTTGTGTAGAAAAACATCATAGGCAAATTAAAAAAAAATAATGTTAGTGCCATGAGCTATGCCACTGTGGCACAGATGGGATGGTAGCTCATTGGTAGGGGATGGGAGCTCACTGGTATGGAATGGCAGCTCAGTGGTAGAGCGTTCAGCAGCAAACAAATTTAGAGCAGTGGGGCTGTGGCGTAGTCCGCAGGCGTTGGATTCCTGACCGCGAGGTCGGGGGTTCGATTCCTTGCTGGGCAAGGCCACGGCTACCCCCCTTGGTCAAGGGGTTTAAACCACAGCTCCGGTTTCTGGCTGTACCGTGGCTTCGGCCTAAAATCAGTGCCAGGTGGGGGCCCACCTTGCCTCGCGGCAGAAGAACGCCCATTGTTATTTATACGGCGCCGCCCTGTGATCTTGTGATCCAGTTTATGGCAATTGTGCTGTGTCGGTGGTTGTCGTCAAAAATAAAGTTTAAAGTTTAAAGTTTAAAGCAGCTGACACAAAATTACTGCCACCCCCCTTTGGCTCCCTGAAACATATTGTTTGAGCTTTTGTGAACTTATTCTCAAGAACATTTTCTTTGAATTCCATTTAGAGACAGGCATGCAATTGCTGCATGTACCTATAAGGCTGTGCCATGTTGCATGCAGTTATAGCAATAGCTGTGACAAGTTGTTATTTTGCAACTTAAATCAAATCAACCCCCATGCTGGCACATAATGTGAAAGGCTGTGTTAACTGCACATGAATTCTGCTCTTTCATTGTTGAGCTAAAGGAGTTTGAAGAATTCTAGGAAATGTAATTGACCCAAATACATGCAAGAAAGCTGTTGTATACCTATCAGAGTTTGGTAGCGTAACTGTGGCCTCTTCCAATGCACCACCATTTTGTCCATTTCAGTGTGGCATATACTCAAGTGAGTGGAAGCATGACTGTTTACTAAAGACTGTGTGCCACAGATAAGTAATGGCGACATGATGCCACCAATTGTAGAGGGGCACACTTGGAGGATTCACAGTATCAGGGTGTACGCGTCAGCGTACAACCCTAATATGTGACGACTTCTCAATGCGGCTTTTTGAATTTTCGATCGCCTATAACTTTTGCTTGCCTGAACGGATTTTGGCGCGTTATGGCTCAAATGAACCGCCTTCTTCTGGGGCATCGAACGCGCCATAACGCGTTTCCTTGTTTTACTGTAAGGGGTCAATAGTTTCAAAAATGTTTCGCAAACGCGTGTTTTTTTTTTCGTGTTCTCTGCCACTTTTTTGAAGCGCCGCTCGCGAACGCCACGAGCGATTGGGCTGAAACTTGGCGTGTAAGCGCGGCCCATGATGGCATTTTCAACCTGCAAAGCATTTGCCTCTAGCTCTTACCAGTGTTGAGTTATGGCCAATTTTTCCCGTTTTTTTGGACATAGTCGTTTTTTCGGCCAAAACTTTGTGCGCTATAGGCGCCTCAACCGCTCATCGCAGAGATTTGCTATAATGGTGAAAGTTGACCGCCTAGACATGTAGCATTGTACTTTCAACAAATTGGGCGCGGCCAGTGTCTATATCGACCATGCCGATTTTTTTTGTTAGTTCCGCCAAGAGTAAAACTCCAAAAAATGACATATAAACCCCCACTTTTTATTTTATTTTTGTGAACTTTACTTCAAGTCGAGTCTTCGGTTTGTCAATGTTTTGAAAGTTCATTCACTGGATAGTGAGTTATGTGCTGCTGAATATTCAAAAAAAATGATTTTTTTGTTTTTTTTTTTATAATTTTTTTGTTAATGTAATCGGGACGAAACTTTGTAAGCATACGCTGTATACAATCAGAAATTAATCCCCCAAATGGATTCTTCTTAAATGCCCCCAATCTTGAGATCTGGAACATTTAGTAACATTGGGTCTTGGGCAACCAATCGAGAGGTCGCG
This sequence comes from Paralinhomoeus sp. GSCO2_6, assembly GCA_030248085.1. Classification (NCBI taxonomy): domain Eukaryota; kingdom Metazoa; phylum Nematoda; class Chromadorea; order Monhysterida; family Linhomoeidae; genus Paralinhomoeus; species Paralinhomoeus sp. GSCO2_6. Next base: position 2,209 of record JASAMY010002569.1, read on the forward strand.
GGTTCGACTCCCGCTGGCGTCTCTGCCATCTCCTGAAAACCAATCAATACTGTGCTACCCCAGTGTCCTTTCCTGCCTCACCCATGTTGTTCCCATGACTCACTCTACATTTTTTTTCAGTTTTTTCGTTTTTCTTTTTAGATGTTAAATTATTTTTTTTTTGGCTGACTTCATGAAAGCAGTGAACATCAAGTGCTTTTGGGATGTGCACTCTCATGTGCAACCTCACAAGGCGCGTATGCCTGCACGCACGCACGCACGCACGCACGCACGCACGCACGCACGCACGCACGCGCGTTCGCACTCTCGCGCACGCACGCACGCACGCGCCTCCGCACTCTCGCACCAACACACGTGCGCACTCTGGCACGCACGCCAGCACTCTCGCGCGCGCACGCACGCACGCACGCACGCACGCACGCACGCACGCACGCACGCACGCACGTACTTTTGTACGCATGCACCCCGTAGTTGACCACCATCTTGGCCGCGCAGACAGCCGTTTAGGACGCATCCTCAACGAGCATGCTGATGGGGATTCCGTCCTCGTGGTTGGGCTTGGGGTAACGAGCCAAGACATAGCGAAGGAAGGAAGGTGTTTGTAAAGAAATTCTACAGTTTTGAACCTGTACACTGTACACATTTTTTATTTAATACGACGTTTTGGCTACGACACTCGCGCCATAGTCAGGAAGTGCCTGCCTATTTAGACATTATTTAGGTGCACTTTTTTCCTGACACCCTTTCCCTTTCCCTTCAAATCTGCTTACCCCCAAAATGGTCTCCAACGTCCCCCCCCCCCCCCCCACTGCAAAACCCCGGTTACCTGTCTGCTACTGCGGTAGGGAAACTCCCGCGCCTCGTGTGTGTGCCCCTTGTTGGCACCCGAAATCCGTTCACGCGTGGGTGCACATTTTGTATATATCACTACGAAAAAACACTGTATTAAGGAAAAATTTGCAGGCAGCTGCAAAAAAGGGGAATATGTGACTTCCGTAGACAGAAGTTGAGACAGAAAAATATGGTATTCGCGCATTGCTGAAGTCCACTTTGAAAAAAGATTGTATAAGAGCATTGCAGTGGAGTCCACTTTGAAAAACGATTGTATAACAGCATTGCAGTTGACGTGGAGTCCACTTTGAAAAACGATTGTATAGGAGCATACAATGGTATGAACAATCAATTTGCTTGTCACATATTCGGCATTTTTAGCGTGAGCTATTTTTGGCATATTTCATTTCAGACAACAGTCATTTTAGTGACATCACTGTTGCCCAGCTAAAAGTGACACACACCACTGCCCTACACACATTGCAGGTAGAACTGAAAACCATAAGCCCAACTGGATTCTTGGTGTGGTGTGGTATGTACTTCAATGCTGCTGATTAGGGATTAAGGAAAAATTTGCAGGCAGCTGGAAAAAAGGGGAATATGTGACTTCCGTAGAGCTGAAGTCCACTTTGAAAAAAGATTGTATAAATAAGAGCATTGCAGTGGAGTCCACTTTGAAAAACGATTGTATAACAGCATTGCAGTTGATGTGGAGTCCATTTTGAAAAACGATTGTATAAGAGCATGCAATGGTATGAACAATCAATTTGCTTGTCACATATTCGGCGTTTTTAGCGCTCGCTACATGATGACAGAATACAGTGGCACTTAGCATACTAGGAAAAGCGCATATCTACCTACGCACACACACACACGCGCACACACGCACGTACGTACATAGACACTCAAATATTTTGTAAGTTGGAAATGATGATCCAATGAATAGAATATTTTGATTCTACCACAGTTCGAATTACGATACCTACAAATTGTTCTATTCTGCAAACATACGTGCAGTCTGGAATTGGGATAACTGATTCTTTGAAGCACAGTAACAGAAATTTGTTGTGTTAATGGATGGAGAATATGCACAACAGGCACTTCAGGTATAATTTAAGGAGCTGTTCTACAAACACAATCTACATTACCGTTTTGAAACTTATCATTTACCTGTCCTTTGAGAATCCGTAATCAGCAGCATCGAAATACATACCACACCACACCAAGAGTCCAGTTGCGCTTATGGTTTTTAGTTCTATCTGCAATGTGCGTAGGGCAGTGGTGTGTGTCACTTTTAGCTGGGCAACAGTGATGTCACTAGAATGACTGTTGTCCGAAATCAAATATGCCAAAACAGCTCACGCTAAAAACGCCGAATATGTGACAAGCAAATTGATTGTTCATACCATTGCATGCTCTTATACAATCGTTTTTCAAAATGGACTCCACATCAACTGCAATGCTGTTATACAATCGTTTTTCAAAGTGGACTCCACTGCAATGCTCTTATTTATACAATCTTTTTTCAAAGTGGACTTCAGCTCTACGGAAGTCACATATTCCCCTTTTTTGCAGCTGCCTGCAAATTTTTCCTTAATACAGTGTTTTTTCGTATTGATATGTACGAAATGTGCTCCCACGCGTGCACGGATTTCGAGTGCAAACAAGGTGCACCCACACAGGGGGCGTGAGTTTCCCTACCACAGTAGCATACATGTAACCGGGTTTTTGAAGGGGGGGGGGGGGGGGGGACGCCAGAGACCATTCTGTGGGGGGAGGGGGTGTTGTAGCCGAAACGTCGTATTAAATGTGTACAGTGTACAAGTTCAAAACTGTAGAATTTCTTTACAAACACCTTCCTTCCTGGGCAACGTCTCGAACACCAAGGACGTGCTGCAACTCCTCGAGTTACAGAATCAGGGGCTGAACACCAGCGAGTGGCGCATGACGCGCTCGTTACCCCAAGCCCGACCACGAGGACGCCACCACAACCAGCATGCTCGTTGAGGACGCGTCCTATGCGACCCTCTGCGCGGCCAAGATGGTGGTCAACTACGGCGTGCGTGCGTGCGTGCATGCGTGCGTGCGTGCGTGCGCGCGTGCGTGCATGCGTACGAAAGTGCGTGCGTGCGTGCGTGCGTGCGTGCGTGCGTGCGTGCGTGCGCGCGTGCGTGCGTGCGTTCGTGCGTGCGAGAGTGCGTCAGTGCGTGCTTGCGTGCGTGCGTGCGTGCGTGCGTGCGTGTGTGCGTTCGTGCGAGAGTGCAGGCGTGCGTGCGTGCGTGTGTGCGTGCGTGCGTGCGTGCGTGCGTGCGTGCGTGCGTGCGAGAGTGCGTGCATGCGAGAGTGCGGGCGTGCTTGCGTGCGTCGGTGTGTGCGTGCGCGCATGCAAGAGTGCGGGTGGACGTGCGTGCGTGCGTGCGTGCGTGCGTCAGTGCGTGCGTGCGTGCGTGCGTGCGTGCGTGCGTGCGTGTGTGTGTGTGCGTGCGTGCGTGCGTGAATGTGTGCCTTGTGAGGTTGCACATGAGAGTGCACATCCCAAAAGCACTTGAAGTCAGCCAAAAAACATTTTAACATCTGAAAAGAAAAACGAAAAAACTGAAAAAAATGCAGGGTGGTTCATGGGAACAACATGGGTGGGGCAGGAAGGGACACTGGGGTAACGCAATATTGATTGGTTTTTAAGAGATGGCAGAGACGCCAGCGGGAGTCGAACCCGCGACCTCTCGATTTGTTGTCCAAGACGCAACATTACTAAGTGTTCCGGATCTCAAGATTGTGGGCATTTAGGAAGAATCCATTTGGGGGATTAATTTCTGATTGTATACAGCATATGTTTGCAAAGTTTCATGCCGATTAATTTAACAAAAAAATTATAAAAAAAAAAATTAAAAATAAAATCATTTTTCGAAGGTTCAGGAGCTCATATCTCATTATCCAGTGATGAAACTTTAAAAACATTGTCCACCGATGACTCGCCTTGACGTATTGTTCACGAAAATAAAAAAAAATTGGGGGTTTACATGGCATTTTTTGGAGTTTTACTCTTGTCGGAACTATAAAAAAAAATCGCCATTGTCGATATAGACACTGGTCGCGCCCAATTTGTTGAAAGTACAATGCTACATGTCTAGGCGATCAACTTTCACCATTATAGCAAATCTCTGCGATGAGCGGTTGAGGCGCCTATAGCGCACAAAATTTTGGCCAAAAAAACGACTATGTCCAAAAAAACGGGGAAAATCGGCCATAACTCAACACTGGTAGGACCTAGAGGCAAATGCTTTGCATGTTGAAAATGCCATCATGGGTCGCGCTTACACGCCAAGTTTCAGGCCAATCGCTCTTGGCGTTCGCGAGCGGCGCTCCAAAAAAGTGGCAGAGAACATGAAAAAAAAAAAAAGACGCGTTTGCGAAACATTTTTGGAACTACTGACCCCATTCAGTAAAACAAGGAAACGCGTTATGGCGCGTTCGATGCCCCAGAAGAAGGCGGTTTATTTGAGCCATAACGCACCGAAATCCGTTCAGGCAATCAAAAGTTATAGGCGATCGAAAATTCAAAAACCCGCATTCAGAAGTCGTCACATATTAGGGTTGTACGCTGACGCGTACACCCTGAACGCAGCATGAAGCAACATGCAAACATGCAGAGCATGTTTGCAGAATAGAACAATTTGTAGGTATCGTAATTCGAACTGTGGTAGAATCAAAATATTCTATTCATTGGATCATCATTTCCAACTTACAAAATATTTGAGTGTCTATGTACGTACGTGCGTGTGTGCGCGTGTGTGTGTGTGCGTAGGTAGATATGCGCTTTTCCTAGTATGCTAAGTGCCACTGTATTCTGTCATCATGTAGCGAGCGCTAAAAACGCCGAATATGTGACAAGCAAATTGATTGTTCATACCATTGCATGCTCTTATACAATCGTTTTTCAAAATGGACTCCACATCAACTGCAATGCTGTTATACAATCGTTTTGCAAAGTGGACTCCACTGCAATGCTCTTATTTATACAATCTTTTTTCAAAGTGGACTTCAGCTCTACGGAAGTCACATATTCCCCTTTTTTGCAGCTGCCTGCAAATTTTTCCTTAATACAGTGTTTTTTCGTATTGATATGTACGAAATGTGCTCCCACGCGTGCACGGATTTCGAGTGCAAACAAGGTGCACCCACACAGGGGGCGTGAGTTTCCCTACCACAGTAGCATACATGTAACCGGGTTTTTGAAGTGGGTGGGGGGGGGGGGACGCCAGAGACCATTCTGTGGGGGGAGGGGGTGTTGTAGCCGAAACGTCGTATTAAATGTGTACAGTGTACAAGTTCAAAACTGTAGAATTTCTTTACAAACACCTTCCTTCCTGGGCAACGTCTCGAACACCAAGGACGTGCTGCAACTCCTCGAGTTACAGAATCAGGGGCTGAACACCAGCGAGTGGCGCATGACGCGCTCGTTACCCCAAGCCCGACCACGAGGACGCCACCACAACCAGCATGCTCGTTGAGGACGCGTCCTATGCGACCCTCTGCGCGGCCAAGATGGTGGTCAACTACGGCGTGCGTGCGTGCGTGCATGCGTGCGTGCGTGCGTGCGCGCGTGCGTGCATGCGTACGAAAGTGCGTGCGTGCGTGCGTGCGTGCGTGCGTGCGTGCGTGCGTGCGTGCGCGCGTGCGTGCGTGCGTTCGTGCGTGCGAGAGTGCGTCAGTGCGTGCTTGCGTGCGTGCGTGCGTGCGTGCGTGCGTACGTGTGTGCGTTCGTGCGAGAGTGCTGGCGTGCGTGCGTGCGTGCGTGCGTGCGTGCGTGCGTGCGTGCGTGCGTGCGTGCGTGCGTGCGTGCGTGCGTGCGCGAGTGCGTGCATGCGAGAGTGCGGGCGTGCTTGCGTGCGTCGGTGTGTGCGTGCGCGCTTGCAAGAGTGCGGGTGGACGTGCGTGCGTGCGTGCGTGCGTGCGTCAGTGCGTGCGTGCGTGCGTGCGTGCGTGCGTGCGTGCGTGCGTGCGTGCGTGCGTGCGTGCGTGTGTGTGTGTGCGTGCGTGCGTGCGTGCGTGTATGTGTGCCTTGTGAGGTTGCACATGAGAGTGCACATCCCAAAAGCACTTGAAGTCAGCCAAAAAACATTTTAACATCTGAAAAGAAAAACGAAAAAACTGAAAAAAATGCAGGGTGGTTCATGGGAACAACATGGGTGGGGCAGGAAGGGACACTGGGGTAACGCAATATTGATTGGTTTTTAAGAGATGGCAGAGACGCCAGCGGGAGTCGAACCCGCGACCTCTCGATTTGTTGTCCAAGACGCAACATTACTAAGTGTTCCGGATCTCAAGATTGTGGGCATTTAGGAAGAATCCATTTGGGGGATTAATTTCTGATTGTATACAGCATATGTTTGCAAAGTTTCATGCCGATTAATTTAACAAAAAAATTATAAAAAAAAAATTAAAAATAAAATCATTTTTCGAAGGTTCAGGAGCTCATATCTCATTATCCAGTGATGAAACTTTAAAAACATTGACCACCGATGACTCGCCTTGACGTATTGTTCACGAAAATAAAAAAAAATTGGGGGTTTACATGGCATTTTTTGGAGTTTTACTCTTGTCGGAACTATAAAAAAAAATCGCCATTGTCGATATAGACACTGGTCGCGTCCAATTTGTTGAAAGTACAATGCTACATGTCTAGGCGATCAACTTTCACCATTATAGCAAATCTCTGCGATGAGCGGTTGAGGCGCCTATAGCGCACAAAATTTTGGCCAAAAAAACGACTATGTCCAAAAAAACGGGGAAAATCGGCCATAACTCAACACTGGTAGGACCTAGAGGCAAATGCTTTGCATGTTGAAAATGCCATCATGGGTCGCGCTTACACGCCAAGTTTCAGGCCAATCGCTCTTGGCGTTCGCGAGCGGCGCTCCAAAAAAGTGGCAGAGAACATGAAAAAAAAAAAAAGACGCGTTTGCGAAACATTTTTGGAACTACTGACCCCATTCAGTAAAACAAGGAAACGCGTTATGGCGCGTTCGATGCCCCAGAAGAAGGCGGTTTATTTGAGCCATAACGCGCCGAAATCCGTTCAGGCAATCAAAAGTTATAGGCGATCGAAATTTCAAAAACCCGCATTCAGAAGTCGTCACATATTAGGGTTGTACGCTGACGCGTACACCCTGATTTTCGAAGGACAGGTAAATGATAAGTTTTGGTATGGTAATGTAGATTGTGTTTGTACAACAGCTCCTTAGATTATACCTTAAGTGCCTGTTGTGTATACTCTCCATCCATTATTACAACACATTTCTGTTACTGTGATACAAAAATCAGTTATCCCAATTCCAGACTGCAGAACTGTATGTTTGCAGAACAGAACAATTTGTAGGTATCGTAATTCGAACTGTGGTTCAATCAAAATATTCTATTCATTGGATCGTCATTTCCAACTTACAAAATATTTGCGTATTTATATCCGTGCGTGCGTGCATGTGCACGCATGTGTGAGTGCGTGCGTAGGTAGGTAGGTATGCGCTTTTCCTGGTGTGCCACTGTATTCTGTCATCATGTAGCGAGCGCTAAAAACGCCGAATATGTGACAAGCAAATTGATTGTTCATACCATTGTATGCTCCTATACAATCGTTTTTCAAAGTGGACTCCACGTCAACTGCAATGCTGTTATACAATCGTTTTTCAAAGTGGACTCCACTGCAATGCTCTTATACAATCTTTTTTCAAAGTGGACTTCAGCAATGCGCGAATACCATATTTTTCTGTCTCAACTTCTGTCTACGGAAGTCACATATTCCCCTTTTTTGCAGCTGCCTGCAAATTTTTCCTTAATTTTTTCTCCCTCTATGTTTTATACTGGGGCACCATTTGTTGCATGTGCACTTCATTTTCAACTACACCATACCAGGGGCACTGTTGACATGGGATGGGGCACTACCGTAAACCCTAAAATTAGCCCCCTGGGGGATAATTGTTTTGTTTGAGCTCTAGGAGGGTGTATAATTATAGGGGGTTACTGATTACAGGGATCTTATAAACTGGAAGTGTTGATGTGGGAAGCTTTGTGGGCAAAAAAGGCTTGTGGAGGCGATTTTTAAGGGAAAAAGATGCTGCACACATACATTTGTACACTTTAACACACTCTTACACAGTCTCACATGCACATAAATGTACATGCATACACATACGTGACCATACATACACCCAGACTTAGAAAATTTTGCCTTTCAGATGATAGTCTATAGTCCATTTTGGGAGGGGGCACAATCATAGGGGGGGGGCTGAATAACTCCACGTGGTCTTAGGAGGGGGTCTAATCAGAGGGGGGCTAATTATAAAGGGGCTAATTAATTATAGGGTTTATGGTATCTGAAAATACTGGAGAATCTTTGCGGTCTGAATGATTTGACTAATATATTGTAAACCCAATAAATACCCCCCCCCCAGGGCTAATTGTTTCATTCGAGCTCTAAGCTCTAGGATAGTGTATAATTATAGGTATTACACACACACACACACACACACACACACACACACACACACACACACACACACACACACACACACACACCCACACCCACACACACACACACATACATGTGCAACCATGCATACACCCAGACATCGACAAATTCTGAACTCAATGTGATCTTGGGAGGGAGTATTACCTATTATGGGGGGGGGGGGGGTAATTATGAAGGGGTAATCATAGTGTCTATGGTATTTTTTGTTGTTGCATGTTGTTGTCTTGGCGTTTTAGTGACATATACTGGCTGCACTGCAGAGTTTCCACTGAGTCACTGCTTTTGTTTCTATGAAGATTATTGTCCATGTAAGGACAAACATGCTTCATTTTACATTGATTTTGACTATAGAGTGAAGAAGCCACAGACACTGATACTGTTTCCAAATGACAGTATGCAGCGAGATAGAATTGAACTAAATGTGGCCAACAAACTCCTTGGGTCCTATCACATGGTGTGTTGTGCCTTGCTCTCACATAACTATGAAAGCCACATCAAAGGTAGTAATTAACAGCTGCATCCTTATTTAGCAAGATTCATGTCAGAGAGAATCTTATTATGGTGTGTCAGTAACCAAGGCTGGACACATTTCTATTAATGCTAGAACCACTGGTGTGGATCCAAGATACTGTCAGGTCCACAGTTGGATGGACTATGCTATTCGCTTACAAAATGCAACATATACAAAGAGATTTCTTGGTCATAGTGGATCACAGCACATACAGAGCAAAGAGGCTTTGCTGTATGGCTTACAGTGGAGTGAGAACAAGTTTTGCAGGTCCTCAGGCACATATTGTAGGCCTTCTAATTACATTCCCCCCTCCTAGGTGGGGGCCATTTAATTTACTATCTCTTCTCTAAAGTTAGTGTCCCTCCTAAAAAGTAATGCCAATGTTTTGTGTCTGCATGCATGTGCTCTGTCTGCATACTCCACATGGGATGCATATCATAAGCCCAATGATTACACATGATGGCTAGTTTCATTCAGGCCATAGCATCAGGGCTAATCGTGAAGGGACAATTCAGAGCGGGCAGGGGGGAGTGGGCTATAAAATGGGAATATGGGAAGAAGGTAGCTTGGTCTATTTGAGGTTTTTTTGTATGCACCCTATGAATGACTTGTATGCACACACTTGGACACCCATTCACCCTATCTCTCGCATACCATAAACCCTATAATTAGCCCCCATATAATTATGGTGTATGCATCAGTGTACAACCCTCATATTATACACCCTCCTAAGATCACTTTGAGTTTATGAGCCCCTCAAGAACTACACCCCCTCTCTAAATGGACCATTGTCTGAAAGACAAACTTTCCATGCTTGGGTGTATGTATGGTCACATATGTGCATGAATGTATGTGTGTGTATGTGAGACTGCGTGAGAGTGTTTTAGAGTGCGGATGTATGTGCACAGCATCTTTTTCCCTTAAAAATCGCTTCCATGGGCTTTTTGCCAACAAAGTTCCCCACACATCGACCCTTCCAGTTTATAAGCCCCCCTCCTCATAATTAGCCCCCTTATAATTATACACCCTCCTAGAGCTTGAATGAAATGATTAGCCCCCCCCCCCCTGTGGGGAGCTAATTATAGGGTTTATGGCACAATTGAAAAAAGCTTTTACAACATGAACTTGACCACAATAAAGGACCATAAAGGTTTGTTGTGACTCCAGTTGAAGGAAGCCACTCCACTCCCATTCTCCTTTTCTCTACACCCATTTACAGCCCTAATAGTAAAGAAGTACTAGTTGGCAATCATGTTATTTAGAACAATGTTGAGTACAAAATTTAGAAACCCCTTTCACATTGCAAGTTGTGCAAGCATCAGGGATGGCAACAATGGAAGAACTTATCCAACCTTTAAAATCTGCATGGCATCCTGTTTGAAACAACTCATGTCAAGGCTACAAGTCTTTGCAAAAGTTGATCCCTTATTAGAAATGACCAACCATGGATGTGTTAATAAGTATTCTTTTCCAGCAAAATTAGGGGTGTCTAGTAGAAATGGATGGCAGTATAGCATCTGCCAAATTCACTGTTTCACTTTCATCAAAATTTGGCTCATCAAATTAATCATCATCAAAACACCCCCAACAGATCCAATAGCACTCCCCAAGCACCCCACCCAAGCAGCAATCCAATAATCACACACAATTCAGACAACTGAAGTATCGTGCAACACTGATCTACAACCACCAACAGATCCATGCATACCTGTAACTGGGGGTGACCCTCCCCACTATTTTTCCACCCCCCCCCCAACCCTCCCCCAAGAGATTTTCACTCTGTCTAAAATGATAAAAGTGAGTAAATGTTGTATTTCAGTCTTTTTCAGTGTTGTGTGACCATAAAACAGCTAAATAACACTGCTTAGACCCTATTCATACCCTTATGCTTAGAAATGGTGAGTTGGGAAACTTGGTCATTTACCCCCCCCCCCTCCCCCATCTAGAATAGAGTTGCAGTACTCAAAAACACCAATCTTTATGCCTCTTATGATCCATTCTTGTCCACTCTACAACACCAGGACAATATTCTTAGCTTCATAGCAGAAATCCATGCCTAAACAACACAAAAATCGCTAAGCAACCGAATAAATATGCCTAATAGTAGTGGTCCTACTTTTTGTCCCTTCTCCTCCTAAAAGGAGAAGGGACATAGTGATTGTTCTAGGGTGCCTAAATTTGGTCACAATATTTCAGGGTCGAATCTTGGTCCAATCTGGATGATTTTGGTACCATTTGAATGTGGCCATACCTGGGAACTTGTCAAAAAATTATTCAAGTTAAGTTAAGTTATTTTCAAGTTGAAAATTTCGAGACAAGTTAAGTTAAGTTAGTTAACTTGACCCTCGCTTTTTGAAAAACAAGTTACAAGTTACTTAACTTTAACTTGAAGTTGTAGAAGTTAGTTCCACCAAACAAAAAGATGCTTGGTAATCATGGTAAATGCTGCCAAATCAATGTACTTACATTAATTTGCACATGTGCATTAATGTAGTGCTTATTGATTATAAGAACATGACCCAGAGAACATGGTGAAGAATGACTTTTACACGTCATTCTTCTTTCTTGATGCCTGCCGTGGGTAGCATGACAACAGGTTATGTGAACATCTTTTTTTTTTTAATCCATGGTAAATTTTGCCATGGATGCCATCTTAAGTTTTACTAAAAGTAGCATTCCCTCTTCAATTGTTTTGCATAACATTGCACTCAATTGGTGACTTACAAAATGCCAAATGTTAAAAGTCTTGATACTAACAAGCATTGATTTAAACTAGATTTGATTTGAAGTATTGAACTTTTGCATTGACTAGTTATTTCTCATCACAAGACTAAGATAAAATTGACAATAGGAAATAAGCTGCAGGATGAATTTATGCAAGATATGAGAAATCATCAGGAATACAGTTGTGACAAAAATTACAAGATCAACTACCACAATCCAACAAAATGCTTAGGAATATTTTGTATGATATCAGTAACATTTTCAACAGACTTTGGTAGAAATGGAATAAGGTTTGTTCCTGGTACTTATAAAAGAAATAGACTTGTCAAAGTTGGTGCATATTGGACAAATCTGATCAGTGTGACTATAGATAGCCTACGATTTGACTTGGAAAGTGATAAGGATGCATATATTCTTCTTATAAAAAGATTATATGTGAGGTTTTCTTTTGTGTGGCAACAGGGGCGCCAAGGACAGAGGCGCCAATGACAGGGGCGCCAAGGACAAAGGCGCCAAGGGACAAAGCCTCCACGTACGCGACTGTTCGGAGGGTGCCGAGTTTACCTCTGTGTCAGATGCTGTGCAAGTTTTTGCCGATGCTGCCGACGGCGACGCGCCTTGTGGCACAAATAAGAACTAGCATTGAAGAGAACCTGTGAGTGGCCAGTGTGACAACTGCTGATCTCCACTGCACTGTCATCTCACGGTTGAGCCAGCTTTGTACAGCTGCTTAGTGTGTGCTTCTGTTTGCCAATCTTATGTTCATCATGCAGCACCTCACACGCTGGCTGCTTCGCCAAAATAGCGCAGCCTCAAGCGCTCAGTACACACGAGCGAAACTTTGGCGTTGCTCATGGCAATTTATACAATTTATAATTATAGATTTATGAAACACCTTATGGATTGCCTCATCAAAAGTTTTTTGGCACCAATGTCCTTGGCGCCCCTGTCCCTTGGCGCCTTTGTCTTTGGCGCCCCTGTCGTTGGCGCCTCTGTCCTTGGCGCCCCTGTCGGCCAATCGTTTTCTTTACTAAATTCCAAATTGTGTGATCTTGCTGGTTTTGCTTTAGGTTGTGGACATTGTGCTACTTCTGCGCAATGGGTCAATCTTTCATTCAGTCAACAGTTATGCTAACAACACATCCTATAACACTACATTAATAGATAGACTACCTAGTGTGTCAAACTATGTTGACATCATAAGTCATCTGAGCAAAAAAGTCATCTTTAATCAATTACAAGCAAAGTTTGCTGTATACCAGGTTTGTCAGTTGATCAATTAATGATGATGTAATCATGCACAACTGACAGATGTGGATAGTATGCTCAGAGCAGAGATTGCTCAACTGTTTTTTTCTGCTACAAAGTGTCAATGCAGGAAATAGAGATGGGTACAAATTGAGGTGGCAATATCTCTGATTTGTGCAAGTGGGGTTTGGTTGGAGTTGGGGGGCTTAGGTGAGTAGTAGAGGTGGGCATTGGCTGCAGTTTCACAGCTGGTGGCTGGCTGTATGCAGTGGCCAAGCAGTCCACTGCAAGCAGACAGGGTGGGGATAACTTCTGGCAGGGGTTGGGAACATTACAAACACAAACATGTGTTCTGACCATGTGAAGCACCTGCATGTTGAGCATGTATGAAATACTGTAATGGAGTGGATAACAACAATACAACCTCACTCCCCCTAGTTACAATGCATGTTTGGCAAGGCAACTTGGCATGGTTGGATGGATATTGCCATTTGCCAATGTTCATGCATCCAGACACAACTAAGGCCACTGATCTAGGGCAGCTAGGCAGCTGACTAAGGCAGCACACCTGTAACTGAAGGACCTCAATAAGTTGAGTTTAGGGGATGCTCATTCTCAAACTAAAGCAGGCTCAACCAGAAAAGTCAGATCAGCTAGATTCTGTTAAAGTATATGCAGGAGTAGACTATGTTGCTTCAAGAGAAATTCTTTTTTCAAGAGAAAGCTTTGATAAAGCCATATCAAAGATGCTCTTTTATGGGTCTGCACTACTACTAACCAGCAATACAACTCACTGCTTTAAAAAGCACAACCCAAGAAGCAGGTATGACACAGATGATATGGAAGAAAATATCAAGCTCCTACAAGCAAACAAGGGTTTCTTCGTTCTTTTTGATCCCAAAGGCCTTCAAAATCCACTGCTTCCAGTCTTGTTTAGCAAAAGAGAGTTTATTGAGCAATGCAGGTTTGTGGTAGTCAATCAACTTATGCATGCAGAATATGAGCGCCACTGTACAGATACGTACTTCAGAAAAATCAAGCTTTCTTGTTTCAGCAGAAGGAGGTAGACCCAAACCATCCCACTCCTAGCACTCTCAAAAACATACACCTGTGGTCCTGTAGTGTAGTGCCCATAGTCCAAACCTGCAGTGCCCAGCCCTACAATAGTGTCCCCAATCCCATGTGTTAGGAGTGGCTGAAAGTATCGAGCCCAAGGGGCACTGTTTGAGGATTTATGGTGAATGCACATACACAAGCACAAATACTAAATAAATGACCTTGTGTGATACACTTTTTGCCCCCTAAAATTACACTTTCTGCCCCTAAAAATACAACTGTTTGCCCTTTAATTTGGCACAATGCACGGTTTGGACGTTTCCCTGCGCCAAGTCAACAGCTTCCTTTACCGGCTGCGACAGAAGAAGCTGGGCAAGCAAGTCGTCGACTTTCATGACTCAGTGCAGTTCTGCCTGGAGGAGCCCTGAATCGACTCCAGCAACAACCTCGATTGGAGCACCTGCGTGATCGTGTCAGACATTCGCCCTCAAGCCAAAACGTTCTGTTTGTTCCTGATGACAAGGATGCTTCTGAGCAATGCCACCTGCTGGCCCGACTACAATTTGGCTGTGGACGCATCCTACAAGCTCAACTGGTACCTATGATGCATATCACAGTAGCAGTACATTCAGTTTATTCACAGCGTTTGAACTTTTGGCATGGATATCTGGTCATTCTTGTTGGCTGTACGGATGCAAACAAAGCCTTTCACCTATTGGGCCTTGAGCTGTGCGCAAATGAGAGGACTGATGACTTCCAGTTTGCGTTCGCGTCCCTCAATACTTGGTATGTGGAAACGGGCAGGGACCACACTGTAGAATTGACTTGCACATTATTGCAATTGAGTTTATTGAGCAAATAAGGTATGAGGGTTTCGCGCTGGACCAGGCGTTAGAGGGCAGAAAGTGGATGTCAACATTAAGGGGCAAAATGTGTATATTAAGGGGCAGAAAGTGGATGTCACTGATTCACAATTAACGGTCTTCCCATCGGTCTCGGGCTCGGTCTCGGTCTTCCCATGCCAAACAGCAAAGACCGATGCGAAGACCGAGACCGAGACCGAGACCGACGATGTTGGGAACTTTGAACATTTGCTCCGGTCTTCATCGGTCTTCATTGAACTCGTGTTGAACGCGCGCGCTACCGTAGTCACGCTTTACTATAGCCGTCACTCTCAAAGAATTTGTCGGTATTCGCGTAAGGGTAAAGCGACTAGGAAATTGAAAACAAGGAAGAGTTTACGATGCGTCGTATTCAACAGGTGGAGGCGGCGCCGTCTCCTTGGATAATTGACGACTGCTCTTATACCAAAAATCCAAAAAAAAAAACGGCGGCGGCATGGCTGCACGTCTCTAAAGACACGGCGGCGGGAAAATCTGCGCTGCCATTGCATACGTCAAGGTGGATGGGCACGACGGCATTGTCCTACATTTTCTGTAAGCGTCGGCAAAAGCGGCAGCGTCAGCGAAAGCGTCGGCAGCAGCGGCAACGGTGTCGACGGCGGCGCTGACGACAGCTCCTGTAGCGCATGCCTGTAACCGGGTCTGAAAGAGTGGGGGGGGGGGCCGCTGGCCGATTGTGGGGGAGGGGGTCTCCGGAGCAGAAAGTGGGGGGGGTAGCTGGCCATTTTTTGAGTTATAATGATACTTTTTGGTGTAAAATGGGTATAAATAGGCTCTAAACAGTGTTATTTAGCTGTTTTATGATCATATAACACTGGAAAGCACTGAAAAACACCAACATTCTCACTTTTATCGTTTTAGACAGAGTGAACCGAAGATCATTGAAAGACCAGAGGCAACGCGTCGTCAATTTGGCATGGGTCAAAAAGTCCGAGACCGAGACCGAGACCGATGCGAAGACCGAGACCGAGACTGAGACCGATGGGAAGACTGTTAATTGTGAATCAGCCTTAAGGGGCAAAATGTGTATTTTAAGTGGCAGAAAGTGTACATATGTCAATATTTAGGGGGAAAATGTGTATTTTAAGGGGCAACAGCTATAATATTAAGGGGCAGAAAGAATAATCACCAAATGGTGACTGGTGACAAATGAGTCACCTTTAGATGGTGACTCATTTGTTGACTGGGCTAATTATGAAGTAGGTGATGGTGATAGTGAGTTGGCAAATAAACTAAAAGGCCTTTAGCTAGGTGGGAGCTACAATGGAGTGTGTAATTATGGTATGAGCAGAGCTACTTATAGACATTTCCAAGTAGAGTCCTCACCTCTTGTATCTGCAGGTAGGTTTTTAGAACTACAGGGTGTCCCACCCTCCTGTCGCACCTTTTGTCAAAGCATAACTCAAGCCTGGGTGAACCGATTTGAACCAAATTTTGAACAGTTATCGAAAACGGTTTAGCTTAGACTTTCGCCAAGTTTCACTGAAATCGAGCGAGTATTCAACTTTCAAGCAGACCGCCTTTCGAATCGATGCATTTTTCACAACGTTTTATCACTGATCGGCAGATTCTAGCGCAAAGGTCAGCATCAAAGTGCATCGAAGCGTTCTCAATGGCCTCCTTCATCTCTGAGATTGTTTTAAACTGTTGCGCATAGACCACTTCTTTCAAAATTCCCCAGACTGAAAAGTCGCATGGAGTCAAATCTGGGGAACGAGGTGGCCAGTCAATTGCTCCGCGTCGCCCAATCCATCATCCTGGAAAAGAGTCGTCCAGAAAATGACGCACATCTCAGTGGAAATGAGCCGGTGTCATAAAATAGATTCCCCCCCAAATAGATTCCCCCAGGGGGCGTCTATTTTGGTTGATGTTGACCAAATAGACCAATATAGTTACCCCCCCCCCCAGTTAATTGGATCGGCAGTCGGATCACCAGCGACTTGACTTAAACGACAACGCCCTGCCCGTGAACGCGGACTTCCGTTTCCATCGGAATGCAGTGCAGACGAATGCCAACCGAGCTCGAGCGCAAAGAACGGTGAATGATGTCCAGCTCCTGTACAGTCCAGCGAGAATGGTGAAGCTGAGCTGCCTCAGCTACCACAGCTACCTCAGCAACCATAACGTTCATAGACCGCCGCTCGAAAGCATCGGCCGAGAGCAATTGAGACACAGCAATTGACAAGGAACGCGTTAACGACTGACAAGGACGTCGGTTTGGCAGGCAGCATTGTGACAAGACCTTCAAACGACAGGGCCTCAGTCTCAGCGAAACCAAGGTGCAGCTGCAAAGAGCAATCAAAGAACTGAACGATGAAATCGTCAACGCCGCCCAGCTTCTGATCAAGCAGCTCCACCACCCGAGCCCAAGTTGGGTAGTCAGTGCTAGCAGAGAAGACTGCCTGCAGAAACGAACAACCATGGACGACAACGAACGGAACACGAGACACCGCGACACGATGTTGTTGTTGGATTTGGGGCGACGCTAGGAGGCCTCTCAATGGCCCATGTAGCCTACCCATCTCCATGACGCCTTCCCGTCTACAGCCGTATGATTAGCGGAAGACTTTCGGAAGAACGCCATCTGTAATCTAGGGCAGCGATGGCACGAGAAAATCCATGGAAAGGGAAGTCCTCGATCTAGAATCGAACCCAGGACCTTGCGCGCAAGAGGCCGGTTTTTTGCCACTAGGCCATGCCGCTGCCCCCGCGACACGACACAACGATCACTGAACGACGCGACACCATGTACATGCCACTGGAGGGCAAGGCTACGCCAGGCGAGGGCGATTTAGCTAGAACGCCAGCGGAGACATGTGTAGCTAGAACTGCAGGGGAACGACAGGGTGCTGTTGATCGACAGAGTGACGTGCCTGCGGACGCACACATGGATGTGTTGAATGATTAGAAGGCGACAGGAGCGATGGCCGAGAACAAGTGCTGATTGCGATGAACAAACAATGAAAGCACGATCGAGCAGACGTACAAACACATACCCATACTACAGTTGGAAAACCCATATTTCATCAACCCAGAAAACCCACATTCCAATACTTTAGTTGGAGCACATTATGCTTATCATCACAACAGCAGTGACAAATAAATATACTTTGGGATTTGTCTTCCTCTTCCAGGTACATTGTAAATGACACAACTGGGTGGGGGGGGGTATCTATTTTGACATCCATCCAAAATTGTTTCCCCCGGGGGTATCTATTTTGAGGGGGGTACCTAAAATGTGACACCGGCGCTCCATCTTGCTGCCAGATAATGGAGTCCAAATCCGGAAAGTCGTTTAACAGTCGCCATATCAGTTTTCCTTGTTGGTAACTTTGTTGAGGAAAATGCCACTTCAAAACGACAAATTGTTTCTTTTTCGTTCTCCGTCTTATAAAACTGTTTAACAAGAAAGACGCGCTGGTCCAAAGTAAATTTCTGGCTCGTCATTTTACCAAATTCAAAATTTAAAAAGAATTAGTACAGTTTCCATGGGATGGAAAACGCAACATTCTGCTTGCAAAACTGTAGCTTCGAAACGAAGCAACAGATTGGGCTGAAACTTGGCAAAAGTCTAAGCTAAACCGTTTTCTGTAAGTGTTCAAAATTTGACTTAAATTGGCTCATCCGGGCCCGCGTTACGCTTTGACAAAAGGTGCGACAGGAGGGTGGGACACCCTGTATGATCTTCTGACCACTATGATTGTTCTTCTTGATAATTTTGTGTTGTAAAATGGTTTAAACCTGTGTGTTTAAAAAATTGTAAAATGGCATAATGCACATAATAAAACATTTAGGTTTTGTGTGGTGCTTAGCATTACCACATCAAATTACTATGTGTCTCATGAGCATCACAAAGCTCTTGAGAAGAATGCCATAGTAGCTCTCAATATGTTGATGTTTCACCCTAGATTGTTTACTATACGGGTTTGTTTAGTAACTTTATTACTAATGTTTTTGCTGAACCAGATGCCAAACAGCATGTGTCATGCAGACTTTCTTTGATTGTGGCTGTTTTGTAATGTGTTGCATGCAGTGAGTGAACGTGAACAACAATCACACACATAATATGCATACAATTTCAGAAAAAAATTCCATTGACCAGAGTTTCTAATGATGGCTCATCTGCTAATAGTATTTTCTTCAACTCCACTGTTCCACATGCAAAATACAACTATAGACCAAGACTGTCTTTTGATCTTTCCTACCATTACACTAAAAGAATAGAGGAAGTCAAATGTTTTGTGAGTTAGTTTATGTTTGCACATCTATGGTTACTCAGGGAGATACCAGACATCAGACATCTAGAATCTACATACTACATCAGAGATGTAGTATTCTACATTAGGGATGAGCATGGGCCTGAAGATCTTGGCCCAGCCCAGCCCACCAGATAGTCCAGCCCATCCTGGCCCAGCCCACATGGCAAAAACCAGGCCCAGGCCCAGCTCGGCCCATCCAACTGCTCACTTTGCAGGCCCGGCATGGCCCAGCCCATGAAATAAGTACAGTGTTCACCACCACTTACTAAAATGTGTCCTGCAACATTGTAGGTATGCCAGTCCACATTCTTTCACTACACATACAGGGTGGTCCATGCCTTTGAATTTTTTGTTTACCTATGGCATTCATTGAGATATTTATTTGAAACTTGGTGTGTCTATAGTCCTATTCAAGCTGTACATTCTCTCCAAGTTTTATTAGAATCACGCCTTGTTCAGGTGACTTACGCCAATTTTTCCGAAGCCGCTCTAATTTTGAAGTCACGGACCACATCAAAGTGGTTCAAAAAGTATACCCCCCTCCCCACTAACTCGGCCGTTCTAGCTCGGATCAGCGTGAAACTTTGCAGCCTACAAGGTACACAAACGCCCAGCTCAAGCCTAATGCTTCAGCCTAATCCGTTTAGGCAAGCATGACTATAAACAGGACTATAAACACACCGAGTTTCAAATAAATATCTCAATGGACGCCATAGGTAAACGAATAATTCAAAGGGTATACTTTTAGACCACCCTGTACATGTACACATGGAATGACGCATCTGGCTTTACAGCTCACAACCGTTCTTTGGCCTCATAACAAGTGTTTGTCAATTGCAATTGACCATTCAGCAAGTGTTTGTTGAGAAAAAACCACGCCAGAATACAACACTGCCTGTGCATATTGTACTATGGCCATCATGCCAGTGATGGAGAAGTGGCTCTCAAAGGGCTCCAAGTTGGCACCCATCATGAGAACCTCACTCGCAATGGACGTGAGGCTGGGCTACCACCAAATTCCCAGCCTTCTAGTACTACGTCGTTGTCGTCGCTTCACATCTGTTGGCTGCTCGGTTGCATCTAGTGGCAGTTCAGTTCACTGGGTGACGACCATCAGATTCCAGCAACTACAAATTAGGTTCTCGTGGGCTGTGCAGTCAAACGTTCCACTGCTAAGTGTTTGTTTTATGTGCTGCTTGGCTTGCACTCCTCATCAGAGGTGCAGCACCTGCAGGCGCTTGAGGTATTGCATTATAACGTACAACGAATTATCAAAGTTGGCTGGCTAAGAACGTCCAGCCCAGCCTGGCTTGGCACACCCCCCGAAACGCAGGCCCCGCCCGGCCCACAGGATCGGCCTGGAATTCTGGCCCAGCCTGGCCAGGCCAGCCCAGCCCATGCTCATCCTTATTCTACATTAAGATTATGATATTAAGTATTATGATATTAAGTGCAATTAAGTATTAGTATTTACTTGAAAATTTTATGACACCCTCATCTATGATGTGTGCCTTGCAGATGTTCCATTTTTTGCAGTGCCTCTTCCAGCCACCTCTGGTCATCTCAGATGGGTGGTCATAAGTAGTAGAGGAAGCCACCACAAACAGATATTGCTTGTGCCACTTGGTCATAGTCATAGGTGGGAATTATGATTAATCTGCAGCTACCAAGCAACCTAGTCATAGTCATAGGTGGGAATTATGATAAATCTGAGCTACCAACCAACCTAGCTGTACATGTAACTGACTAAAATTTAGATATTCGTTAAGAGAGCAGGTATTCAGGTGAAAATTGTATATATGTACTAAACTTCGCTTCTCTCAGTAATGTGATAATAAACCAATCGTTTTGCTCAAATTCACTATACTTTAAAGGCCAGTTGCTTTTGAAGAGCCTTGCCAGCCTGGGCGTTAACCATAGAGGCGAAACGCTCATTTATTTCCACAAAATAAATACACGCGAAAATGCAATGTTAGGTAAGGTACCTATTAAGGAAAAATTTGCAGGTGGCTGCAAAAAAGGTGAATATGTGACGCTCGTGTGCAAGTCCAGTTTGAAAAGGAGCGGTATTAAGGCACGCCCCACTGATTTCTGGCCACTTCCACATTGTAGCTGATCAACTTCAGTTTGAACAAACAATGTATAAAATCTAAACCTCATGCAGCAACATGACACATGTTCGGCGTTTGTTGTGTGAGCCATGTCACTCAGTCAAGCCAACCAAAGCACAAACGTCCATCAACTCATACCTCTTCTCTAACAAGACGTTATTATTGCCCATTACCATGAACCTGACACTGCCAAAGTATGTTCTGAATAATCAATTGGTGCCCCATGTTAAAATTTGTTACATGTGGATTGGTGATGGTGTACAGTTGCTGATGTGTAGGTGAGACATACAATACGTACTACAATCCTGCTCCATTCCCTTCTGGCATTCCACCCAATGACAAACTGTTCATCCAACATTTGTGTTGTGCCCCCAGCCATTTGTGTAGTGCCCTAATGCATGTGTGTGTGCTGCGTGCGTGCGTGCGTGCGTGCGTGCACGCGTGCATGCATACGCATGCATAGGGGTTCCATGGGCATGTGCATATTTCTTGCACTTCAATCTATGTAAATGTCAGCCAGTTCCAGTCGCCATTATTTTCGCTGCACATTTCCATTGCGGGTGAACACAACAAACGCCGAATATGTGACGTGTTGCTGCATGAGGTTTAGATTTTATACATCGTTTGTTCAAACTGAAGTTGATCAGCTACAATGTGGAAGTGGCCAGAAATCAGTGGGGCGTGCCTTAATACCGCTCCTTTTCAAACTGGACTTCAACACACGAGTGTTACATATTCACCTTTTTTGCAGCCACCTGCAAATTTTTCCTTAATACAGTGTTTTTTTTGAAAGATGAGGGGGTTTCTGTAATTCAATGCATGCAAGCATGCACGCACGCACGAATGCATGCCTGCATGCTTGCACGCACGCACGCTCGCACGCTCGCACGCTCGCACGCTCGCACGCACGCACGCACGCACGCAGCACGCACGCACGCACGCACGCACGCACATACGCACACACACATTCACTGACGTAGGTTCACACACAATGCACCTGTGACTGAACCGAACAAGGCAAAATTGAAGTAAAGCAAAGCACCAACAGCCTAGCAGACATACATGTGTGCATGCACATGCAGTTGTGCTATATTGCTGCGTCAGAGCATAGTGATATAAAGTATGGAAATGATCAACATGACCAGGCGGTCAACTTTTGTGTTTTTGCCAAAGTGATCGGACCGACCCACATCAAGTTTCTTGCGAACAGCCCATTTGTTGATGTGCGTGCGTGTGTGCACATCTGTAGTGCCATATCGGTTCGTCCGAGCATAGCGGTGTAAAGAATCAAAATGATCTGCACGTGCAGGCGGTCAACTTTTGTGTTTTGGCCAATGTGATCCAACCTACCCATATCGATATTTATCGATTATCCCGGAAGTGAAAATATTTTGGTGCGTCGGATCGTGTTGACTTCAAGGAATGAAATGTTCTACATCGAAGGGCGATTAACTTTATTATTGATGTTTAGGCCATCCGACCTAACCACACCGAAATATCGCCAATTTCCGTTATCGATATAATGGGAGGAGGTATTTTGGTGCGTCCAATTTCGTCCAATTGTTGAAAGTAACACAAGTCACGTCATGGCGACCAACTTTCTCCTTAATAGCGAAGCGCTGCGATGTACCGTTAAACCCCCCGGTAGGGCACACAATTTGTGACCCATTTCCAAGAAAATCAATCGATAATCGGATAAAATCGGCAATATCTCGAGATTGGTACGAAGTACACACAAATCCTTTGGCATGCAACATTGCGATCACTAGCCGGCTACACATACCAAGTTTCATCGCGATAGGCCCTGGCGTTCGCGAGCGGCGCTCCAAAAACCTGGCAGAGAACATGAAAAAAAAGCTGCAAAATTGGAACATTTTTGGAACTATTGACCCATTACAGTAAAGCAAGGAAACGCGTTATGGCGCATTCGATGCCCCAGAAGAAGGTGGTTCATTTGCGCCATAACGCGTCGAAATCCGTTCAGGCAATCAAAAGTTATAGGCGATCGAAATTTCAAAAACCCGCATTGAGAAGTGGTCACATATTAGGGTTGTACGCTGACGCGTACACCCTGATTATCGATGAAATAGCTACCGTATCCACTCAAATATTCAGATTTCATCAATATGCAGCACTCCAAAGATCTTGTATGGCAATCAGATAATTGAAGGATATAGTATTCTCTTGAGTCAGGAGTCTGGACCAAAATATACATATCCTGATGTGACTCTGTGCAGGCAAGCTGGTTTGATTGTCAACTTGTTGTCTTGTCATGGTTATTTTGAATTTGTATGTTTGTAGCATGACTCTCATTTTCTTCTGTTTACAAACAACTTATCTGTTTCTTGGTTACTTTTTGCTACTTTCATGGAATTGCTCATTGCACAAATATTAGTGAGTGGAAGCAGCTTTATGCTTCACTCACAAAATTTTTGCGTCTAAAGCTAATAACATTACGTTTTTTGTCAAGGCAATTTTGCAAAAGCATCACTTGTGAGCATTGAGCAGAATCTGCATGGCTCTAGCTGCATGGCAGTCATAATTTGATAGCACAGCAGCTATTTGTCATAGTAGACTGAAACTTGACAAGGCCATGTAGCTGGTGACGGCTAAGAACATGCAAGGCATTTTGCATATGCATGCTAGTGACAAGGCAAAGTTTTCCTGTCAAAAAGGAGTTCATCTGGATTCAATGCAGGTGCTGCTCTTCATCTTCTTTCAGGCAGGTGTTGATGATGGCTGGATGGATGGTGAGGCAGCAGACTTGGGACTGAGCATGTCTAAATTATGTAATTGATGCCAGGTATTTATCTTACTGTGCACTGTGCAGTGAGCGTTTGGTCAGCAGACGTTGCCTTTCAGAGCAATCTACTTGAAGATGGGTGATGACTCATCATCTTGCATGTTCTCTAAGGGGCTCTGCAAATAAAGAGACAGAGGCGGCTGGGTCAGCAGCCTTAGCAGAAGAGTGCACTCAGCTCAGCCTTCTTCTGCTCGGCCTCTTCTGGCAAGACAAAGTTGACCAGTTAGCATACAGGACTGGTATTCCTAAGACATGGGTCCAAATCCCAGCACTGCAATCGCCTTCTTCCACTTATCTATAATTGACTCGCTTGGAGCTGTAGCAGATCTGCATGTTCACCTCGCAGAGAGCCCCTTAGGACTGTAACCGGTCGTGTCCTCCCCCTACCATCCCCCCCCCCTGGACGTGTATGGCAAAGCAAGAAAAATTTCATCATAGTTCATGCAACCAACACCAAAATATCCATTTTCGAATATAAGACCCTGTGTTATATTTGGGAATTTTTTGTCTTTAAAATAGTTATGTTCCAAATATACACAGTTCCAAGTACAACTTAGAAATGTGCAGAATTCTGGAAAATCCACCCAACCTAGTGTAATTTATTCAGTGCAGAACAGTATCACTGTATTGCAGAACCCTATCAGAACAGTGTTCAATGTGACCTCTATCTTGGGCGCATACCTGCAACCGGGTCTGGAAGAGTGGGGGGGGGGTAGCTGGCCGATTTTGGGGGAGGGGGTCTCCGGAGCAAAAAGTGGGGGGGTAGCTGGCCATTTTTTGAGTTATAATGATACTTTTTGGTGTAAAATGGGTATAAATAGGCTCAAAACAGCGTTATTTAGCTGTTTTATGATCATATAACACTGAAAAGCCCTGAAAAACCCCCACATTTACTCACTTTAATCGTTTTAGACAGAGTGAAAATCCTTTGGGAAAATTCTGGGGAGGGGGTGGTTGGGTGTGTGTTCGAAAAATAGTGCGGGGCCCCCAACCCCCCCCCCCCCAAACCCCCCCCCCCCAGTTACAGGCATAGGTGTAACCGGGAATTGGACCTGGGGGGAGGGTTCGGGCACTTTCTGGGGGGGTGGTGGGTGGGGTGAAAATCTGGAGGAGGGGGGGGGTCTGGGCAGAAAAAAATAGGCAATTTTTGGTCTATTTTTAGTCAAAAATACACTGTTAAAACCTGAAAATAGGTACTTTTTAGCCAAAATACACTGTAAATAATGCAAACTAGACACTTTTGGGTCGATTCTTGCTCAAAAACACTGTACAAAATGCATTTATTTAGCAATATAGTATGTAGTAGAAAGTTTTCAAAAAGTCTGGGGGGGGTTGGGTGGGGTTTCACACAAACCTGGGGGGGGGGGTGGGTAGGGTCAAAACCAGCAAGTGGGGGAGGGGACCCCCCCCCCCCAAACCCCCCCCAGTTACAGGTATGGTTACAGGTATGCTTGGGCGATGCACTTGGCATGTCCTGTCAGCAACAGAAAGGTAAATTCTAGAGCAAAAATTGGCATCAAAGTGAAAAAAGCACTTTGAATCAATCAGTTGCCAAACTCATCCTCGACTCCTTGAACTCTGAGACCTAACCCGCAATTGTGAATGTCTTGTGCAGGCAGTCCTTAACATGATGGGCAAAGTGGGGGTTTTTGCTCACTTTGATGCTGATTATGCTGCAGAATTTACCATTCTGTTGCTGACAGGTGTGCCAAGTGCCATGTGCTTTGAAAATGAGTGCTTTTGTTATGCACTGAATAAATTAAGCTTGGTTGGGTTGGTTTTCCAGAGTTCAATGTATTTCTGAGTTGCACTTGGTAGTGTATACATACAAAAAATTGTCAAAAATCTGTCAATGCAGTAAGGCACAGTGACTGATCAAAGGGGAGGAACCCACAATGGGACACCCTGTATAATGGCCCCTTCAACTTTTTTACTGATCCTTCTTGACCCTGGTACTGTCACTGAAATGCTCTTCTGAAATGTTAACATACATGTGGGTATAATTTGCAGATCTTGCATTGAAATTGTCAAGACAGATACTGATGCTGCACATATCAAAGCAGATTTGCAGCTGCACAATTCTGAGGACAGGTTGTTTCACTGGAAGCTAGCAACTTCAGATGTGAGCACTTTTTCAGAATAGTGCACATATTGCACCACACATGTAAATATACCTGTCTGTAAAGGGGGGGGGGCGGGGGCTGGAGGACACCTGGTCAAAAATAAACCTAGCAATGATACTACACCCGTTCAATAAACATTGCATGTTTTTTGAACCTTTACACCCTATTTCACAAAAAAAACAACAACAACACAAACACTGACCCTCATCCACTCAAAGATCCATTTGCCATAAATCCTCTGATTGAGTGCCTGGGGGCATACATGTAACCAGGTTTTTGAAGTGAGGTGGGGGAGGGTCCAAGACACTTCCAGGGGTGTCTAGGGGAGGGGTCCCAAGATTTGAAGAGGGAGGGGTCAAAGAAGGAAAAATGCACCTAAATAGTGTCTAAAGTAGACATTTTTGGTCAGAAATAGGTCACAAAATTCATTAATGAAAGTAGGCTAAAATGAGCATTATTTAGGTGTTTTAGGGTGTCAAAACACCAAAAAAGATGAAAAGTACACTACTTTTTGTAATTTTAGACAAGTTGAAAAACTTCATAAAAATTCTGGGGGGCTGGGTAGGGGCACAATTCTGACTGGGGGCCTCAACCTTCTCCCCCACCCCATGTATGCTCCCCCACCTCCCCCACCCCATCTCCCCCACCCCATGTTACATGTATGCTGAGGCGCACTGTACTTTCAACCTCTTATCACATAGGGGCACTATTGGAGTGGTCCAAAATTGGAGTGGCAGCTCTATTGTTGGATTTACTACAATACCCCCACCCTCGCAAGTTTCCCCTCCTGTCCACAATTAGTCTGCTTGTTACAGGTACCATGTGTACTGTAGTATGCATTATAGGGACACACTCAAAACTTCACTATTTTCACTGAAACATCAGCCACCGTGGTTCTGAATGAAGACTATAGCAATTCCATTTCCTCAGGCAATGATGTCATAGTGACCAGAAAATCAGATTTTAAAAATAGCATGCTTCATTTGCCAAATGAAGGCAGCAAGGTTTTAACAGCAGAAGTAGCTCAATTCTCAAAAGTGAGAGATGGTTACAGATACAAGAATATGACTGCAAAGCCAGCAATATTTCACTGCAAGGTAATGCAATGCAACTTGTGCTTCAACTGGAATACTATATTTTTCAGTGAATAGAATAAGAAATAGTTGGAATTTAATGCTCACCTGTGTCAATGCATTCCAGGAGGTCCAATTAACAAGAACAAGCCTTTGTATAAAAAGCAAAAAGATTACAAAGCAATTGGTTCAACATGGTGTTGCTGTTTTCATTAGAAACATTAGTAAAGGTGCTTCCACCAAAGAAGCATATGAAGAGGAAGCATGGGCTGCTTGTAGGTGCTGTGCTTACTGATTCCGTTGAAGCACATTTATACAATTTTATTCTCATGTGTGCAATGTTATGATTTGGTTTTCATAGCATAACATGCATACCAGAAGCACGCCATTATAGGATTTGTATTTCATTGGCACTCCATGACAATGGAAGAATAACAGTGCACCTTGATTATCTCAAAATACAGAAACAGGAGCTCATTGCTTTGCATTTTAAGGGCACAAAGGTACAACAGAAGAATTGACAAAACAGTCTAATGTTTCTTCTAACGATAGCAGTAGCAGTAACCTCATTCAAGATGGTCAAGATGGGGTTGCAATAAAACTTTCTGCAAATAGATTCAAAGTTGGTCTAAAAGAGTCACACACTATATGACAGTTTAGATTGCACAGTTTTGGTGTTTGGCAGTTGTAGCGATGGATGCATGCATACATGAGTGAAATAAACTTAAACACCTAGTTGTTTAAATTGTTGTAAACTATCAACTACAGGGAATCCCACCCCTCTGTCACAGGTTTGTCAAAGCAAACTCAGTCTGTGATAAGCAAAATAAATCAAGTCTTAAGCACTTATAGCAAGCACTCTAACGTTGACAAGTTTCAACCAATTCAGCTGACTATTATAGTTCAAAGTTGCCCATTTGCAAGCATAGTATTGTGTTTTCATCTTGCTCATCAGTACTTCATATTTTAAAGTCCATTTTCCAGCAAGTGAGTCTTGCATGTTTTGAACAGCTTGAACAGAAATGGTAGAAAATTATGAAGAAGAAACATTTGTTGAGTGTGTTGAAAGTTGAACAAGGAAACCTGTTAAGGCCACTGTAAAATGTTTGGGGAAACTGGCTCTGCGGGTGATTATACTCATTTTGAAAACCCATGGGAACTGGCTCTACAGAGCAACACATTTTGCAGGTGATTGAGAAGCCACCAAAAAGTCAGCCCATGTGCCCCAAAGCTGCCCCAAAGCAAAGCAAAGCCTTCTGCCCCAAAGCAGAATGTTGCACGTTTCACTTGCAAATGTGTAGCTGAAAATATGTTGCAGCTGATTTACTGGGCAAAAGTTTAGGTTGGTCTGCTTGCTATAAATGCTTATCTTATGACTAGAGATGGTTTCAATTTCGAAAATAATTTTTTTTTATTAAAAAAAAAATTTGTATTAATGAAAAAAATGGGACCTTTCTTTTTTTAATTAAAAAATTTTTTAGTAATAAAAAAAGTGAAAATTTTCTGTTTTTGTTACTATTTTTTGCGTTTTCCTGCTAGTTTTTCACCAGTTTTGGGTCTTCTCTCCAAGATTGTGCCTGATACAGTGCTAAATTTGGCCCTTTGGTGCTTTTAGGCATTGAATGTGGACATAGGTACATGCCACCACGTTACCTGTGTGGTATACATGTTGTACATTGTACATACGATTGTACATTGTAGTGCACCTGTGGGTGTAAAGCAAGCTATTCATGTATTTGTATGGCCATTCAATGCGTTTAAGGATAGAATAGGGACACAGGTACATGCCGCCACGTTCCCTGTGTGGTATATATGTTGTACATTGTACATAGTATTGTACATTGTAGTGCACCTGTGGGTGTAAAGCAAGCTATTCATGTATTTGTATGGCCATTCAATGCATTTGTGGATCACAATAGCTCTGAAACACACTCTGCAAGGTATATTTACATTAATATATGGCGCCTTACATCGTCTGGACCCTCCTTTAATTTAGAAAAGAAATTTTTTTTTTAATTAAAAAAAAAAATATTTTTTTTTTAATTAATAAAAAAATATATTTTTTTTAATAAAATATGGCCGATTTTTTTTTTCAAAAACCATCTCTAAATATGACATAAATTGGTTCATCAGGCCAGAAGTGAGTTATGCATTAACAAAAGGTTTAACAGGATGGAGGGGCATTCTGTAGACGTGTACAATTGAAATGTGCAGGGTGCGGCAGGGTTACCCCGCCATCTCTAAAAAATAATAACTCATGCTAGGAAGCGAATTTTTTTATGCGGTTTGTTGCATTCGAACGACAATTCGATGGCAATTTTTATGAGACTATTTTTACAACGACAATGAGCGAGACCCATAAAAGAAAATAGTATTACTGTGCAGTTTGATTTTTAAGCAACTTTTGTCACTTTTGGTAGCAATCCAATTCGAAAGTCAAAAGACAGAACAAAAAATGGAAGGTTTTCTTCAAAGTAGCTTGCTAAACTGGCTATTTGGTATGACATAAATCGAAGCGTCTCTCAAACCCAACGAAAGTTTCGGACGGAATTTCGCGACATCCACAGGAAGCCGGGGAAAGACTTGATCAAAGGTTGCCACAAAAGACTGCTGGAGCGAGGCACTGTGCTCAAAGGAAAGAGTAGGCCGCCTGTCGGCGACGTGCGCTCTGTGCGCACTCAGTCCACCGAGGAAAGAGTCAAGGCGGCTTTCACACAATGCCCCCAGATGTCGACTCGACTGGCGACACCAAACTGGGGCTTTCGGTCATATTGAACAGTTCGATTGATCGATTTTGCTGATATTTTGACATGAAAATTGCCATCGAATTGTCGTTCGAATGCAACAAACCGCATACAAAAATTCGCTTCCTAGCATGAGTTATTAATTTTTAAAGTTGGCGGGGTAACCCTGCCGCACCCTGTATGTACAACTGAAATAAGTCTAATAAGCATAATATACCGTAAACAGCCCCCCCCTATAATAATACACCCTCTCAAGACCACTTTGACTTAATAAGCCCCCCCTATAATTACGCCCCTTCCCTAAATGGACCATCGTCTAAAAGGCACGTGTTTCCATGTCTGGGTGTATGTATCGTCGCGTATGTGTATGTATGTACACATATGTGTATTTGAGACTGTGTGAGAGTGTGTTAGAGTGTACCAACGTGTGTGCACAGCGCCATTTTTCCTTGAAAAATCGCCTCCACCCACCTTTTTGCCCACACATCTTCCCACTCATCGACACTTCCAGTTAATAAGCCCCCCCTATAATTAGCCTCCCCCTATAATTATACACCCTCCTAGAGCTCGAAGGAAAAAATTAGCTCCTGGGGGGCTAATTATAGGCTTTACAATATATCGTAGACCTATAATTAGCCCCCCAATTGTTTCATTCGAGCTCAAAGCAGTGGCAGCACTAGGGAGGGGCAAAGGGGGCAATTGCCCGTCCAAACTTACTGACTGCCTTCCCAAACTTTTTCAGTCAAGCTGTGAATGCGATTTTTTTGCCTCCGAGGCACTGATTTTTCAAAGATTTTGCCTGCAGCTCTGTCTTTTCTCAATGCATGTTGAGGCCCCTTCAATTAGACCAGAATTTCGAAAAGTTAGGCTGCAGCGCTGTGTTTTCTGAACATGAGACCTGCACAAAACGCTTTAACACATATACAAAAAAAGTTGCTGGTGCTGTGTCGCTGTGTTTTCTATACAAACACTGCCTTTTGAGACATGCATAAAGGCGTTTTTTTCAAATTCAGTAAGTTAGCCTGCCATGCCATGCTTTCCTTTTCCGGCCTGCGGCGCCGAAATTTCAGACCCACAGCAGCATTTACAGTCAAATTTAGAATAAAAGAATGCCTGTGGCGCTGCGTTTTCTGTACAAACAATGTATTTTGTGACTTGGAAGGGGCCTTTGGGCGCTTTTCTGAGCAGACAATTCAAAATCTGTACAGACCTCAAGGTTAGGTCCACTCCTTTTTTTCATTTTCATCCACGACCTGCCAGCTGTTGCAAACCAAGTTTCGCTCAAACTGTTTGCGGATGACTGCAAGCTGAATTTTCGGTCCAAATCACTAGACGACCGCAGCAATCTGCAAAACTCCTTGAATTCAATTTATCAATAGTGCAACGAAAATCAGCTCCAACTTTCTCTGTCCAAATGTTCAGTCCTTCACCTCGGAATAAATTGAAAGGAAAAAACAAACTACAGTGTAGGAGGAACACAGCTATCTACGGTAGAAACTATGTGTGACTTGGGCGTCACTGTTTCCAAAGATCTTTGTTTTACTGAACATTGCAACCAGAATACAGGGTGTCCCGCCCTCCTGTCGCATCTTTTGTCAAAGCATAACTCGGGTCTGGGAGAACCGATTCGAACCAAATTTTAAGCACTTATAGCAAGTAGTCCAACTTAGGTTTTCGCATAGTTTCAAGCAAATTGGCTGCACCATTTCAAAGTTACACCGTTGCAAGCAAATTGTTGCGTTTTTCATATTGTTTTGTCTTTTTTATTTCTAAGATCTGTTTTTGGCAAAACGTCAAGCCACCAATTTACATGGGACATGCGGGCCTTTCTTGTTAAACGGCTTCATAAGGTGCATATTGAAGAAAAAAAAACAATCAGTAGGTTTAAAGTTGAATATCCCTTACCAAAGTTGCCAATGAGGAACCGTTGCAGCGACTGTAAAATGAGTTGAAGAAACCGGCTCTGTGGGCGCTCATCCTCATAGAATGCGAAAACCAGCAAGAACTGGCTCTACTGTGCAACACATGTTGCAGCGACGATTGAGAAACCGCCAAAAAGTCAACTCATCAGCTGTTGCCTCTCAATTTGGCCTCGCCACAGAAAAATATCGCCTCGTCCACTTGACAACGTGTAACTTCGAAACGGTACAGCCGATTTGGTTGAAACTTAGCAAAAGCCTAAGTTGAACTACTTGCTATAAGTGCTTAAAATTTGGTTCGAATCGGTTCTCCCAGACCCGAGTTACGCTTTGACAAAAGGTGCGACAGGAGGGCGGGACACCCTGTAGTAAGGCTGCTAGTCTAACAGCTTCTGCAATACTAAACTGCTTTCACATTTGACTGTGTTAAGAGTGTTATTTTGCGCGTTTGTTAGAAGCAGTCTTGAATAGGCTTCCCCGTGTTGGAATGTGGTCATGGTTGGTAACACAAGGCAGGTGGAGTCATCGTCATCTGCAGGCACAGTGCTGCAGCTTTCCGATCGGCTTGTGCACGCGCTGCCAATAATACTATAATAATACTTAATACGTATTATTTAGTTTCTCAATGGTGGTCAAATGTTTAGCGGTGCAATTATTTATAGCAGATTACTGAGCAGTCGGTGGCGCGTGCACAAGCCGATCGGGAAGCTGCAGCACTGTGCCTGCAGATCACCATGCATGAACATATGTGAGCAACCATGCAGATCACAAAAAAGCCAGTTCTTCTAAAGCGCCTTGACCGCTCTGTAGAACTCGTCGAAATTTTTGAACAGCCTCTCTTCCTCCTGGAGCGACTTGCCAAAGCGGCGATCTCATCCTGCCTGCTTGTGCAATTCCTTTGGACCTGCTCTAAGCTTCGATCGCTGTTCGACGCTTCCGATTCCGTTCCGCGCTGTGGGCGGCCGTTTTTCGGCGGGCTTGGGCTTGAATCTTCCTTACGACGTTTTCTTTTTGCAAAACACAATTGTTGCGTCCGCGTCCGCTGCGTCCAAAACCTAAGCAAGCCTAAGCCTAAGCCAACGCGAAGCCAAAGTGAAGCCAAAGCCAAAGCCAAAGCCTAAACAGAAGCCTAAGCCTAAGCAAAGCCTAAAATTAAGAAAGTGTTCATCAGACGCAGTAGACGCAGACAGATCAATTGTTTCAGCCATTTTCAACACCAAAAAAAAAACTAAAACAACGCACCACTAAAGCGCTAACACTAAGGCATGATTGCACGCCACCCTCATGCTTCGGTTTAGGCCCAGGCTGAGGCTTAGGCTTATGCTTAGCATACACGCGCGTGCGTGCGTGCGCGCGTGCGTGCATGTGCGCATTCGCATAGGTATGTTCGTGCTTTTTTTACCCTCAACGCAACATAACCATAGTCTGTGCGTGCGTGCGTGTGTGTGCGCGTGTGCATGCGTGCATGCGTGTGCGCGAGTGCGTGCATGCGCGCGTGGACGCGTGCGCTTGCGTGCGTGCATGCGTGCGCGTTCGCACAGGTATGTTCGTGCTTTTTTACCCGCCACTCGCAACATGCAACAACTTGCAACATTTACAATTTGCATATTCAATGTGTCGAATCTAGTGATTACGGTATCGCACTGGAAAACGGATGTGATATTCGTGATCAGCACGGGCGATTACATATATCCCAAGCAGAATTGACACCGACTTCTCAAATCCAATGAAACGCAATTTGCATATTCAGTGTGCTATATCTCGAGATTACGGTATCGCACTGGAAAACGGATGTGATATTCTTGATCAGCATGGTCGATTACATACACCCCAATCAGAATTGACACTGAAATCTCAAATTCGATCAAACACACATGCAAAATTTTGCATAACTCACGGATTACGGTAGCTATCGCAAATCTGGCCCTTAAATGACGGTGAAGTTTCGCAAGTAAGCTTCATACAAAATTTCAGCTCAATCCATCCAGCACAACTCTCTGTGCTGCATTGCAGACAGACACACAGACATTGTGCTTTAGTAATATAGATAGATGGAGAGAGCGCATTGGTCTTCCCCTCCTTGAGCTGTGGTGGCTACATGCCGATTTAATCTATGTCTATAAAATAAGTCACAAACAAACTTCCAATAAATTTAAAGATTTTTTACCTTAAATAGAGACAGCAGAACGAGGGGGCATAATTTTAAACTCCATCCACAAAAACACAATACTCAGCATAGAGCGCACTTTTTCTCCAATAGGGTCATTGCTGCTTCGAATGCTTTGTCGGAAGGAATGGTCAACTCCAAGACTATCATTACATTTAAACATAAACTTCTAAAGGAAAACTTATCCCAATTCCTAAATGGTTAGGTTATAAAATCACCTTTTTGGTGTCACCTAGCCATGTCTCATGCCTGATAACGTAAACAGTTGGTGGGCGTTGCACTTCCATCTCTCCTTTTTGCTAACTGTGGACATTTGTACTTTGTTTGTTGTGACACATGTGTACCAATGATTCGCTCGCTCGCCGTTCTTTGCCTTGTGCCTTTGTAATGTCGTACACCATGCTTCGGCGAATAAAAAAACAAACAAACAAGATCTCACAATACAATACAAATTTAAAAAGGCTTAAGGCGCCATTTGTCTTCTACAAGTCCCATGGTGATGTTCTGTAACTGCAACTTTCAACTGCAACAACATGTATCTGCACTCTCTAGCAGATTGACTGCTTGTCCGCATTCTTTTTTGTCATTGAAAAATTCATTTGGCAAAATTGACTGATGAATCACCAAAATTGTTGCTTGCTCCCTCCCCCCTTAAACATTTTTAGTGCCCTCCCAAACCTCAATTCCTGGCGCTGCCGCTGGCTCTAAGAGGGTGGGGGGGGGCTAATCATAGGGGGCTCATATACTGGAAGGGTCGGTGTGGGGAGCTTTGTGGGTGGGTGGAAAGACGCATGCAGGCACTTTTTAAGAAAAAAAACCACACTGCACACACACACATTGGTACACTCTAACACACTCTCACTCTCACACAGTCTCACATGCACATACATGTACATCCATACACATACATGAACATACATACACCCAGACATACAAAATTTTGCCTTTCAGATGATGGTCTGTTTAGGGAGGGGTGCATAATTGCAGGGAAGGGCATATAAACTTAACTGGTCTTAGGAGGGTGTATAATTATAGGGTGAGGGGCTAATTATGAAGGGGATAATTAAAAGGTTTATGGTATATAGAAAGAATGATGTCAAATAAACAATGTTCTTTTTGTGAAGAAGCAATTGTAGCAGTATGCCACTCTCCTACTTATATACTGCCAGAGTACAAACCTTTTTAAGGGAGAAGATGCTCGCACATTTATCATGCAAGTGGCAGATGCCAATGGACATATACAGGTGCTTGCTCAGCCTAAAAAACTGGAGTTACCCCAGTGCAAGTTTGCCCAAACATGTCTGGTCGATTTCCAATTTAGAATGGGTCTTCAAGATTCGTCATTTTTGTTTTATGGTACTGTCATTCTTACTGATTAGTGAAGCAGAGAGCATCCCCTAATGTGATTTTGCATCAACCAAACAATTTAATACTACCTACAAAGAACAGCACATGCTCATCTGTATGTGTTAGTTAGTTGCTGTAAAACCAGTGTTCTTATCTTCAGCATATGGTTACTTGCATTGAATTAGTTTGTGCATCATTATTCTGCCAAATTGCAATGCTACTCAACCTACCAGTTGAGTTAGGAACTAGGAAGTACCACTTTAAGACCAATTCCTGATAGTGTCTTCTTCAATAAATTACCATAGAAAATTCACCCAGTGCACTATGGAATGTTGGTCATTGAATAGCAGAATGCAGTTTTAAAGTACAAGTCCTAAAGCTTTAAAGTATAAGTATGGAACTTTTAAAGTACAAGCAACATTGTCATAAGATTATTTTACACTGAGTAGAATATATATTAAGGAAAAATTTGCAGGCAGCTGCAAAAAAGGGGAATATGTGACTTCCATAGACAGAAGTTGAGCTTGAAAAGAAAAGAACGGTATTCGCGCATTGCTGAAGTCCACTTTGAAAAAAGATTGTATAAGAGCATTGCAGTGGAGTCCACATCGAAAAACGATTGTATAACAGCATTGCAGTTGACGTGGAGTCCACTTTGAAAAACGATTGTATAAGAGCATACAATGGTATGAACCATCAATTTGCTTGTCACATATTCAGCGTTTTTAGCGCGAGCTATTTTGGCATATTTCATTTACAACAGTCATTCTAGCGACATCGCTGTTGCCCAGCTAAAAGTGACACACACCACCGCCCTACGCACGTTGCAGGTAGAACTAAAAACCATAAGTGAAACAGGATTCTTGGTGTGGTGTGGTATGTATTTCAATGCTGCTGATTACGGATTTTCGAAGGACAGCTAAATGATAAGTTCTGTACGCTAATGTAGATTGTGTTTGTAGAACAGCTAAATGTTGTTGTGTATACTCTCCATCCATTAACACAACAAATTTCTGTTACTGTGATACAAAAATCAGTTATCCCGATTCCAGACTGCACGTATGTTTGCAGAATAGAACAATAATTTGTAGGTATCGTAATTCGAACTGTGGTGGAATCGAAATATTCTATTCATTGGATCGTCATTTCCAACTTACAAAATATTTCGGTGTCTATGTATGTACGTGCGTGTGTGCGTGTGCACGCGCGTGTGAGTGCGTGTGTAGGTATGCACTTTTCCTGGTATGCTACATAAGTGCCACTGAATTCTGTCATCATGTAGCGAGCGCTAAAACGCCGAATATGTGACAAGCGAATTGATGGTTCATACCATTGTATGCTCTTATACAATCGTTTTTCAAAGTGGACTCCACGTCAACTGCAATGCTGTTATACAATCGTTTTTCGAAGTGGACTCCACTGCAATGCTCTTATACAATCTTTTTTCAAAGTGGACTTCAGCAATGCGCGAATACCGTTTTTTTCTTTTCAAGCTCAACTTCTGTCTATGGAAGTCACATATTCCCCTTTTTTGCAGCTGCCTGCAAATTTTTCCTTAATACAGTGTTTTTTCGTATTGATATGTACAAAATATGCACCACGCGTTCACTGATTTCGGGTGCCAACAAGGGGCACGCACACCAGGGGCGTGAGTTTCCCTACCGCAGTACCACATGTAACCGGTTTTTTGAAGTGGGGGGGGACGTCTGAGACCATTCTGGGGGTAAGCACATTCAAAGGAAAAGGGAAAGGGTGTCAGAAGGAAAAAAAGTGTACCTAAATAATGTCTAAATAGGCACTTCCTGACTATGGCGTGAGTGTCATAGCCAAAACGTCGTATTAAATAAAAAATGTGTACAGTGTACAGGTTCAAAACTGTAGAATTGCTTTACAAACACCTTCCTTCCTGGGCAACGTCTCAGACACAAAGGACGTGCTGCAACTCCTGAAGTGACAGAATCAGGGGCTGAACACCAGCGAGTGGCGCGTGACGCGCTCGTTACCCCAAGCCTGACCACGAGGACGCCACCACCATCAGCATGCTCGTTGAGGACGCGTCCTACGCGGCCCTCTGCGCGGCCAAGGTGGGGGTCAACTACGGCGTTCGTGAGTGCGTGCGTGCGTGCGTGCGTGCGTGCGTGCGTGCGTGCGTGCGTGCGTGCGTGCGTGCGAGAGTGCGTGCATGCGAGAGTGCGGGCGTGCGTGCGTGCGTTGGTGTGTGTGAGTGCGAGAGTGCGGACGTGCGTGCGTGCGTGCGTGCGGGCGTGCGTGCGTGCGTCAATGCGTGCGTGCGTCAGTGCGTGCGTGCGTGCGGGCGTGCGTGCGTCAATGCGTGCGTGCGTCAGTGTGTGCGTGAGTGCGAGAGTACGGACGTGCGTGCGTGCGTGCATACGTGCGTGCGGGCGTGCGGGCGTGCGTGCATGCGTCGGTGTGTGCGCGCCTTGTGAGGTTGCACATGAGAGTACACATCCCAAAAGCACTTGATGTTCACTGCTTTGATAAAGTCAGCCAAAAAATATTTTAACATCTTAATAGAAAAACGAAAAAAACTAAAAAAAAATGTAGGGTGAGTCGTGGGAACAACATGGGTGGAGCAGGAAAAGACACTGGGGTAACGCAGTATTGATTGGTTTTCAGGAGATGGCAGAGACGCCAGCGGGAGTCGAACCCGCGACCTCTCGATTTGTTGTCCAAGACCCAACTTCACTAAGTGTTCCAGATCTCAAGATTGGGGGCATTTAGGAAGAATCCATTTGGGGGATTAATTTCTGATTGTATACAGCGTATGCTTACAAAGTTTCGTCCCGATTACATTAACAAAAAAATTATAAAAAAAAATATTTAAAAAAATCATTTTTTTGAAGGTTCAGGAGCTCATATCTCATTATCCAGTGATGGAACTTTCAAAACATTGACTTACCGATGACTCGCCTTGACGTACTGTTCACGAAAATAAAAGAAAAATTGGGGGTTTACATGGCATTTTTTGGAGTTTTACTCTTGGTGGAACTAACAAAAAAAATCGGCATTGTCGATATAGACACTGGCCGCGCCCAATTTGTTGAAAGTACAATGCTACATGTCTAGGCGGTCAACTTTCACCCTTATAGCAAATCTCTGCGATGAGCGGTTGAGGCGCCTATAGCGCACAAAATTTTGGCCGAAAAAACGACTATGTCGAAAAAAAAGGGAAAAATTGGCCATAACTCAACACTGGTAAGAGCTAGAGACAAATGCTTTGCAGGTTGAAAATGCCATCATGGGCCGCGCTTACACGCCAAGTTTCAGCCCAATCGCTCGTGGCGTTCGCGAGCGGCGCTTCAAAAAAGTGGCAGAGAACACGAAAAAAAAAAAACACGCGTTCGCGAAACATTTTTGAAACTATTGACCCCTTACAGTAAAACAAGGAAACGCGTTTTGGCGCGTTCGATGCCCCAGAAGAAGACGGTTCATTTGAGCCATAGCGGGCCAAAATCCGTTCAGGCAAGCAAAAGTTATAGCCCTTAAAGCGTGACTGCCATGACCCTCGTGACCCCCCCCGTGACCCCCCCAAAAAAGTCACATTCTAGTGATAAAAATTTTCACTAATCAAGAAGCTCATTTACAGGCGATGCATTTTCAGTGATCGAAGCCTAGGTTCAATACTTGGTTAACGCCACTGTTAACTGGTTAAGAGACATGATATTAGTGATCGAAACCTAGGTTCAATACTTGGTTAACGCCACTGTTAACTGGTTAAGAGACATGATATTAGTGATCGAAGCCTAGGTTTAATCTGCTGGATTGCTGACTTAATTTCAGCTGCTGTGACGATGATTGCGCACTTTCA
Source organism: Paralinhomoeus sp. GSCO2_6 (assembly GCA_030248085.1). NCBI lineage: Eukaryota > Metazoa > Nematoda > Chromadorea > Monhysterida > Linhomoeidae > Paralinhomoeus > Paralinhomoeus sp. GSCO2_6. The sequence continues at coordinate 41,384 of JASAMY010002569.1, forward strand.
TTAACTTGAATTTAAAATACTAGTGATTGAAATGTGCGTCCTTGATTGGTAATTGTTTTGGCGTAAGGTGTGTCAAGAAAGGAGAATGCGGCCTCAAAGATTCCCTGATGGTCCCTTACGTTGGTGAAGGGGTTGGCTAAAAAAAAACGAAACATAACCAGTGAAGGCGAACAATGACCTATCTATAAGAAAATGGGGTCATAGGGGGGTCACGAGGCAGTCCTTACGCAATGGCTGCTCACCTAGTAAGAAGTCGCTTGAAAAGGTTTTCGTTTTCTTGATAAGTGAAAATTTGCTTGAACAGTGATTGACGATTTTTGGGAGTCGTTTAGGGGGGGTCACGGGCCTTCGCCAAAAGGCGGGCAGTCACGCTTTAAGGGATAGGCGATCGAAAATTCAAAAAGCCGCATTGAGAAGTCGTCACATATTAGGGTTGTACGCTGACGCGTACACCCTGATAAGGATTTAAAAATCAGGGTGTACACATCAGCGTACAACCCTAATATATGACGACTTCTCAATGCGGTTTTTTTGAAATTTTAATCGCCTATAACTTTTGATTGCCTTAACGGATTTTGGCGATTATGGCTCAAACGAACGGCCTTCTTCTGGGGCATCGAACGCGCCAACGCATTTCCTTGTTTTGCTGCAAATGGGCGATACCTCCAAAAAGGTTGTGAAACGCGGGTTTTTTCATGTTCTCTTCCAATTTTGGACCGCTGCTCCCGAACGCCGTGAGCGATTGTGCAAACGCAAGGTGGGCGGCTGGGCTGCGACTGACGAGCGGCGACGACGGCTGGCGACAGCTGGGGCTGCTGGTCTTGACCGCGCAGCTGCTGACGGCGGAGGAGGCAACGGGGTGAGGTATCAGCTCGGAAGCTGGCGGCCGGTGGGAGGCACACAGCTCTTCCCAAACCTGCCCGACCTCGCGCCCCTTCAACCTCGGCCGAGAGCGGCGGCGGCTACTCGCTCTCCCTCTCCCCAAAATTCCCCAAAATCGCCCGCCCTCGTGGCCCTCGATTCCCGCGCGCTCGCCCCCCTCTTTGCTCTCTCCCTGAGTTCGACCCTCGGCTTACAACCCACGCTCGTGTCGCGCCGCGCTACTGTATAGTGGGCCGACACCTCTCTCCCTTTCCTCCTCTTTCTCCAAAGCCAGCACGCGCCGAAGCCCGGAGGCACAACAGTCGCACGCGTCTGCTTCACACGCACCACTCTGCACTCGCACGGCCCGCACTCTCAAAAAGGGACGCGCTCTAAAGCCGAGAAAACGCACAGAGTGACCGACAGACGTACCGGTCACTGCACAGGCGCGTAGAAATAGGAAAACGCGCCACAGAAAACCATCGTCACACAGACGGCTGACGCAATTCACCAGCTACTGTACAACACTGGTTCGACTTGCGCCATAAATACAAAAGGGGATAACAAAGACAAAAGGGAATGGGGCGGGGAAGGGGTAGGGACTTTACAGTCTCCCTCCCCAATTGTGGACTCCGTCCACAAAGCAGCAGACGACTGGGGAATGCCTTGGGAACGACGCACTTGCAAGGCCTTTAGCAAGCGTAGCAGTGGCCTAGCTGTCGCGTCTGCTCTTTTCCATCTCCCTTCTGACCTTGTACTCGGTCCTCCCCAACTGGATCAGGTTCCGCTCGCCATGCTCTGGAGCCAACTCATGGCTGCTCACTGATGAGCACAGCGCCAGTGGGATACCTTTCCAGTCGACCACATCTGGCACTGATTTTGCCCAGACTCTCTTGATTTTCCTGCAGTCCTTGTTGGTCTTGAGTCCGCACTGCGTCACAGACTGCCTCTGGTTCATGCGCAACCGGCCTTGCTCACCCTGCACATCGGGCGTCTTGAGCAAGTGACCAAGCTCAGGGACAAGCATCTGATCGCAGAAGCACGTCTCCTGCACTTCGACAGCGAAGTGGGCCTCTCCGACCGGGCGATTGCCCTGGCCAAGGTCGGCGGCTTCGCCGGTGATCTTCAGCACTTGCATGCCATGGCTCTGGATCCTCGCAGTGTTGGACTCCTCGTCACCATAGTCGGCATCAGGCCGCAGCGAACTGCCCACCGTATCTGACAGTTTCACGATCTCGGTGACCGCCAACAAACTGCCAGGCTCTCTGTCTTCCACAGACAGTCGCGCTCCAACAGATGCCTGCTCGGCGAGCTGTTGCTCTTCGGACTGACAACGCACCTCAGCGTTCTTCAGACCGACCAGACAGGCGTTCGCCTTCCATCTGGAGTGCGCTTGAGCCTTCGAAAGTCTCTTCCGAGTGCTCTTTCTCCCAGCGAGATTCTGGTTCAGCTTGCTGTCGAGCCAAGAAGTCTGCTTGGCACACAGCATCTCGCTCTGGTGGTTCGATGGCCAGCTGTCAATCTTCTTGACGGGCGAGATGGAATGAGCAGATCTATCCAGCTTCGGCACTGCCTTGGCTCGAGACACGCCACCACCCATGGTATTGTGCTCGTCTCGCAAGTGAGAGGGTTCCTGTCTGCTGCTCACTTGGCTGGATTTGACGCCGCCCCTACAGCTAGGCAACGGAGTCTTGCTCATAGCCTTCGTCGACACCGTCTTCGTCTCCGCGGTCTTCTCGACCCTGACAGCGACCTCCTTGTCCGCGCCGTAGCCGCCCTGGCGACTGCGACTCTTCTTCGTCCGGCTGATCTTCTCGCGCTCACCATCACTGCCCTGTGCACACTTCGAGCCACTGGCGTCATCACTGCGCACCTCAATGCAGTAGACGGCCGGCCCGATCTCGCGTTCGCGAGACTGCACAGGCAATGCGGGCGCGTCCTGTCGAAACAGCTCCTCGAGTCCCTCGAACTCGGCTGTCGACTCGCAGCCAAGCGGCGCGTCGCTCCGGTCCACCGCTGCGACGTCAGCCCGCTTCCGTCGGCCGCGCTTCTTTCTCCGAATCCTCGGCGAGACGACGTTCGGCACCGAAGGCTTGCACCTTCTCAGCCGCGTCACCGTCACCTTGATCGGCTCCGCGTCGTCATCGAACGACTGGAGAATCGTCTCTCCACTCTCAGCGATGCTGATGATCCTGTAGGGTCCCCGGAATGGAAGTCCCAGCTTCCGATCCTCTTCCGGGTGGTGCAACCAGACCCTGTCGTTCTTCTTGAACTTCGGCGTCTCATCGGCGTCCTTGTCGTAGGCGTCTTTCTGCGAGCATTGCGCCTCGCCAATGCGCTCCTTCGCCAGCCGCCACAACCTGGACAGGGTGTGCGGTAGGCGATCGCTGAAAGACTCCATCGCCGACGCGTACTTGCTGGGGACTCTGGAGAGAACGTGCGAGGAGGGCATCTTCGGCTCTCTGCCCATCAGCACTTGGAACGGTGCCAGCTGCGTGGAGCTGTGTGGCTGGCTGTTGTAGGCAAACACCGCCAAGCCCAACACCTCGTCCCACTCGCAGTTCTGCTCATGGCACACCTTGGCCAACATGCTCTGCAGCGTCCTGTTCGTCCTCTCGACCAGCCCGTCGGTCTGGGGGTGGTACGCAGTGGTCAGCTTCTGCTTCACGTCCATCGTCTGCAGCAGCTGTGCAAACACCTTGGACGTGAACTGCGTTCCCCTGTCGGACAACCAGACCTCCGGCAGACCAAAGCTGGGGATGAAGTAGGCCACCAGCTGGTGCACGATCGTGCTGGTCTCCTCGTCGGGCATCGGGTACGCCACGACGAATTTCGACAGGTAGTCCTGCAGAACCAGCACCTTGAGGTTTCCTCGCTCGGTCCGGTCCAGCTTGAGGACGTCCATGCCAACCATCTGCCACGGTTGGTCTGGCGGCTCAATCGGCGACATGGGCACCTTGGCACGCCTGGACTGTCCGCTCCTCATGGCGCAGGTCACGCATTCGTCGACGAATGTGACCACCTCGGACACCAAGTTGGGCCACCAGTACTCCTGCTTGATCCTCTCAGCAGTGCGACGACCGCTGAAGTGACCACCCACTGGTGTCGAATGCGCCTCTTTCATGACGACTCGTCGCAGTAGAGTCGGCACCACTTTCTTGAAGCCACTCTTCGTCTCGTACTGCAGCACGCCGTCCACCACTTGGAAGTTCGTCCAGTGGCTGGCTCGTCGGAGGTCCCCACTCTCGAGGTCGGCAAACACCTGGGCCAGCTCAGGGTCCTCCTCCTGAGACTTACGCGCCTCGGCGGCCTCGTCCGACAGCCCTTTGCGTCTCTTGCGTGCTTCTCCGCGCAGCTGCATGTACGAAACTGATGCCGATTGGACGTCCAACAAAGAGCCATCCTTGATCGGCTCGTCACCGATGTTGGGCACGTCCGCGAAATCCTTGAAACAGCGGCTCAGCGCATCGGCAGCCTGGTTCTGGCACCCCTTCTTGTAGATGAAGGTCGGCTGGTAGTCGGCGATCTCCACCGCCCAATGGTGCAGCCTTCCCGAGGGGTTCTTTGTATGCATGAGGTAGGTCAGCGCATTGTGGTCTGTCATGATGAAGACCTGCTGTCCCTGCACATACACCCCAAAGACCTTCAGAGAGTAGACGACGGCGAGGGCCTCGATCTCCGAGATCACGTAGTTGCCCTCGTGCTTGTTGAGCCCGCGGCTGGCATAGCCGACTGGCTGCAACACGCCCTTCTCGGTCTTCTGTGCCAGTACCGCTCCGATGCCGAGCTTGCTTCCGTCGACGACGATGTACCAAGGCTGACCGTATCTCGGGTAGGCCAGGACTGGCGGTTTCAACAGTGCTGCCTTCAGCTTGCAGAAAGCTGACTTCTGTGGTTCCTCCCAACTGAACGTACTGTGCACACTCATCACCTTAGTGATAGGTGCGGCCGTCCAGGCAAAGTTCTCCACGAACTTGCGGAAGAACGAACACAGACCGTAGAACGATCTCGCCTCCTTGGCACTCTGAGGCTCGGGGTAGTCCTGGACCCCTTGCAGCAGCTGTGGATTCGGCGCCACGCCATCCGACGACACGATGTGCCCCAAGAACTTCATCGACGACATGAAGAACTCGCACTTGTCCAGCTTGATCTTGAGATTGGCCTCAGCTAGACGTCGCAGAATCTCATCGAGCACGGCCAAGTGCTCCTCGAACGTCACCGAAGTCGCGCACAGGTCGTCAATGTACGCGAAGACATTCTGCCTGGGGTTGTCCAGCAGACCTCTGAAGACCTTATTCATGATGCGTTGGAATATCGCACCGCTGGTCTTCAGCCCCATCGGCAGCCGTCGGCACTCATACAGTCCACTGTGAGTCCGAAACGCCGTCTTCGGTGCGTCCTCCTCTTTCAGCTTCACTTGAAAGTAGCCCATCTTCAGGTCCATAGACGAGAAGAACTTGCAGGGCTTGGAGTTCTTGCCATCGAAGGATCGTCCGCACCTCTCCAGGAGGTCGTCGAGCCTCGGCAGGGGGTGGTTATCGGAGCGCACCACGGTATTCAGCTTTCGATAGTCCAGGGTGACTCGAATGCTACCGTCGGGCTTAGCGACAGGCACCACAGCGGACGCCCACTCGCTATGCGACTCCCTGATAACGCCCAGCTTCTTCAGCTTCTCGATGGCCTTGTCGATCTCCATCCTCTCGCGATACTTGAAGCGGCGCAAGGGCAAAGCAATCGGCGCTGCCCCCTGCGTGTCAATCTCCGCTTCATCGGCGTCGTATTCGCCGAGTTCGTCATCTTCGACAGCCAGAGCCAAGTGGTTGCGGAAAACCACCTCAAAGAACTGCTCTCTCTGCTGCGAAGTCAGCTGCGCTCCCACTCTGAGCATCTCCTGCAGCTTTCTCTTCCTCTCTGGTGTCAGCGCAGTGCCGGCGCGGCAGTCGATGCCATTCACCTCGAGCTCGCCCACGCGCTTGTCGACTTCGGCTCGCAGTTCTCGCGGCGCCAACGACTGGGCCTCCTGCTGCAGCCGCTCCCAGGAAAGGGGCTCCACCACCTCAATGGTGCCCAAGACTGGCTCGATCGCCGAGGTGCCCTCGTACTCAGGCTCGCGCCGGAGGACGAACGTGCCATCTTCCTTCACTGACACTAGGCCTTCCTCGAGATGCCATCTCTCCTGTGCCAACGCCGTCGGTCTGAACAGCAGACGGACGTCGGTCGACTCTTGCGCCAGGCGCTCGTCGCCTAGCCTGCCCTTCAGCTGACACAAGAAGACTGACGACACCTTTGCCTTGACAATCTTCCTGTTCCAGTGGCACAGAGTGACGTCCTGCAGCTGCAGCAAGTCCGGCTGCTTGTCCATCAGGAGCTGCACGCCACTCACTTCGGACACAGCCCGGCTTTGGGAAACTGCTTGGCACGACGGCTGAGTCTTATGTTCTGTACCTCCACCGGCACCGGCCGACTCGCCAGGCTCCTTGCCTGCGAGCAGTGCCTCTCTCTCTCTTGTCACATCGCTGCACTGGCTGCTAGCTGTGCAGACCGCTGACGTGCTCTGCCCCAGACCTTCCTCGTCGCAGAAGTCTTGGAGCCCACTCAGGACGATCTCTCGCAGAGAGCCCACGCTCGGCCCTGGACGGGTCGGACTGCTCTGCGCCGTCAGCTTCTGCTCGCTGTCGGCCTCGCCCTGCGTGGCATGCTGAGATCCGCTCAGCAGGCACCTGCCACTTGTCGGCAATACCAATCCAAATCCAAAGGCTTCCAGGGCAGCAGAGCCCATGATGCCTTCGTACAGAGGCGACTTGTGCATGCCCCCAGTGATCGTCAACGGCAGCTTCTTGGTGACTCCGTCGACCGTCACGTCGACCTTCACCGTGCCCAAGATCCTGACCTCGTCGCCTGAACTCGAACGTAGCTGTGCGCTAGTTCTCGTCACTTGAGCCAGAAAGTCGTCGACTCTCAAATGACTCATCAGGCGCTCCACGTTGCGCTTGTCGATCAGCAACGAAGGACCTGCACCGGTGTCAGCCAGAAGACGCACGTGCTGCTGACCGTCGATCTGGGCGAGCACGACTGGCGTTGGTCCTTGGCCAGTGTCGCCGTCTCCCTTCTCCACGCTGGACTTATTCCCGGCCAGCTCGTTGATCTCCACCCCGTTGCTCTCGAGCACGTCCAAGGCCCTGTCCCAGCTCTTCTCCTCCTGCTGGACCGACCTGGACTCGGCGCTGGGGGTAGGCGTGTACTGCTGTCCGGCAGTCGCCTCCCCCCTCCCTCCCCAATTCGAGACTCCGTCTCGTTCTTCATCGGCGCCGACGGGTGGGTCTCGACCATGTGCGCGTTCGCGCCTCCGCCTCTCCAACTGCCTCCACCACCTCGCTGGCTGCCGCCGCGCCCGCGCCCAAAGGGTTGGGTGGCGCCGTTTGGACAGTCGCGTGCCATGTGGCCTTGGCCATGGCAGTTGTAGCACTTCACCGGTCCAAAGCGCTTCTGCGGAAACGCCGGCGGTCCGTCCGCCTCTTTGGACTGGCGAAAGTCGGCAGTGAAGCTCCTCGGTCCTGGCGGCTCTTCCTGTAGAGACGCCTGCTGCCTGCGCCCGCCGAAGGACTGCGACTCTTGTCCCGTCGCGTACTGTCCACGCTGGTTGCGCTTCTGAGACTTCGGTTGTCTCACTGGCCCTTGGCCAGACGCCCTCGTCGCCAGCTGCTCCTCGAGTAGCTGCGCCCTCTTCACACGGGCCTCGGCCATCTCGCCGGCGCGACGCAACCACGTGACAATGTCGTCCAACGGCTGTGCGTGCATGGAGAGCAACTGCAGCGTGTACTCTTCCGGCACCAAGCGCATCAGCACCTTCTTCACTTCTGCCTGCCACTGCTGGGTCGAGTGGTCAGGGTAGGCCTTCGTCACGAGATCCCGGATCTCGGCCACCAGTTCGTCGACAGTCTGCGCTCTCCAGGTGAGCGCCTGCAACTGGTGCCAGTAGTAGAGCTCGTGGCGGTTCGCTCCGTACAGCTCCTGTAGCTTCCCTGCGATCTCATCGTACGACAGCGACTCCCGGCCGGTCTGCCGCTGGTACTTGATGAGCGCGAGTTCCGCAGGTCCAGAGAGCCAAGTCATGAGGTAAAAACCCCATCTCGAGCGCGGCTCGTCGGCGCCCTTGACTTGCTGCTCAAACCGGAACAACAGAGCGTCCACCGTCATCTTGTCGGCAGGCGTGCCAGAGAAGCGTCCAAACTTCTCGATCAGGTCCTTCCTGTAGGGCCTCGCCTCCTCGGCCGACATGTCGTCGTCGCTGCTAGCGCACTGCGCTCTGTCGGCAGCGTTCTCGAAGTTCGGCTGCGGCACTCTCCCCCTTCTTCTCTCAGCCACAGGCGGCGGGTCCTGGTAGACCGTGAATGGTGTCACGGGCCTGTGCTGCCCATCTCCGAATGGGTTCTCCTGGGAGGCCGCTCTCTGCTGCTGTCGACGCAACTCCTCGTTGTGCTGTCGACGCAACTCCTCACTCTCGCTGGTCGGCATGACGAATCGGTAGCCGCCCGAATTCGCCGAAGTAGACGTGTCGACTGCGGCGTTCGCCGCCTCACTCTGCCGGTCGTCGAACGGACCTCGGTGTCCGTCGCCGCATGCGGGGGTACTGCACACTGGCAGCATCGCCGGCGGTGGCGCGTCCCAGACGCCCACGGCCCTCGCGCTGGCTGGCACAAACGGATTCGTGCTCAGTAGCGCGCCCCCTCTGCCGGCCTCTCCGTTGTCGACGCCGTCCCTTTGATCTCCGCCGACGCCAGCGCCCATTGTTGTCGACGGCGCTCTCTCTTCCTTCCTCGGCGCCTCTCTCACCGACGCAACGGAGGCGTGAAATGCGGCGGCGCCCGGCGCCAGACCCGCAGCGGCCGGAATGCCCATCGGCGCGCTCGACAACGCCACTCCGTTCGTCTGACCTTGACCGCCGGTCTTGTCCAGCGTCGCGGTCGCTCTCTCCGTCGAGTCGACTGGCGGCGGCGCTCCCAGAGCTGCCCGTGAAGCGGTGTCGCTAGCGGCGGCGCCCAGCGCCAGTCCCGCGGCCGGAAGGCTCAACGGCCCAGCAGACACGCTCACTCTACCGCTCTCGCCGGCGTCGCTCCTCGCAGACGCGACGGTCGCTCTCTCTCCTCCACTCGCGGTCGCCACCGTAGACACAGAAGTCGACGCCGCTTGCCCTTGCTGCTGACTGGCTTGCACGACGCCATCCACTGACGGGAAGGTCGGCGTCGAAGCGCTTGACGACGGCGTCGAGACGACGGGTAGCTGCTGCAGAAGCGACACGCCGGCGGAGAGGCTGACCCTATGTCGAGCCTGCTCGGCCTTTAGAGCTTGGAGCTCGGCCGTGTGTCCCTGCAGGAGCTCCGTAATGACCCGAAGCTGCCGCGCCACACTCCTCTGCGTGACCTTGTCGTCCTCCTCGGCGTCGAGCACCGTCGAGAGCGTGCTGCCGTTCTGCAGGCACTGCGGGCACGTCCCAGACGTAGGCGCCGCCTCACTCGACAGGCAGTCGGCACACAGCATCCTGCTGCAGTCGGCTCCGTCGCACTCCTTGTCCAGGTTCGACACTGCTCCGTCGCAAGCCCAGCACTTCTCCGCTGACTGCGACATCTTCAGCTGCGCTGACGACTCTTCTCCTGTCGACACAGCGAGCTGCTCCGCGAGAAGGCTTCTCGACGCAGGAGGCGGCGAAGGAAGTTCCGAAGGCGGGCACCGGAAGCCGAATGCCAGGCCCTCTCCCTCCCCAATTCCGCACTCCGTGCGCGCTTCTCGACGCTCCAAGCGACGCTCTGGGCTCGGCGTCCGCCTTGGACTTGACGTGGGTGCGAAGGTCGGTCACGGCACCACTGCAAACGCAAGGTGGGCGGCTGGGCTGCGACTGACGAGCGGCGACAACGGCTGGCGACAGCTGGGGCTGCTGGTCTTGACCGCGCAGCTGCTGACAGCGGAGGAGGCAACGGGGTGAGGTATCAGCTCGGAAGCTGGCGGCCGGTGGGAGGCACACAGCTCTTCCCAAACCTGCCCGACCTCGCGCCCCTTCAACCTCGGCCGAGAGCGGCGGCGGCTACTCGCTCTCCCTCTCCCCAAAATTCCCCAAAATCGCCCGCCCTCGTGGCCCTCGATTCCCGCGCGCTCGCCCCCCTCTCTGCTCTCTCCCTGAGTTCGACCTTCGGCTTCCAACCCACCCTCGTGTCGCGCCGCGCTACTGTGTAGTGGACGGACACCTCTCTCCTTTTCCTCCTCTTCCCTCAAAGCTAGAACGCGCCGAAGCCCGAAGGCACAACAGTCGCACGCGCCTGCTTCACAACGCACTCTGCACTCGCGCGGCCCAACTCTCAAAAAGGGACGCGCTCTAAAGCCGAGAAAACGCACAGAGTGACCGACAGACGTACCGGTCACTGCACAGGCGCGTAGAAATGGGAAAACGCGCCACAGAAAACCATCGTCACACAGATGGCTGACGCAATTCACCAGCTACTGTACAACACTGGTTCGACTTGCGCCATAAATACAAAAGGGGATAACAAAGACAAAAGGGAAGGGCGGGGAAGGGGTAGGGACTTTACAATTGGGCTGAAACTTGGAATGGATACGCAGTCTATAATGGCAATTTCTACCTCCAATGCATTTGCAATTAGTTGCTTCCAATCTTGAGTTATGGCCGATTTTGCCCGATTTTTTGGACTGCTGTTTTTCGGCCAAAATTTTGTCAGTTATAGGCGCGTCAACTGCTCATTGGAGAGATTCGCTATAATGGTGAATGTTGACCGCCCAGACATGTATCATTTCACTTTCAGCAAAACAGGTGGCTCCGATGACCATGTCACCAGAGCCAATTTTTTTTGATAGTTCCGACAAGAGTAAAACTCCAAAAAAATGCCTAGTAAACCCCCAATTTTTCTTTGATTTTTGTAAACAATAGGTCAAGGGGAGTCCTCGTTAAGTCAATAAATTTAGAGTTTAATCACTGGATAATGAGATATGAGCTAATAAAGTTTTGAAAAAAATGTGTTTTATTTAATTCTGTCGCAGTCTGCTGCACGCACGCACGCACTAACGCACATTGACCCTATTGGGAAGATAGCGAGCCATGCGGTTATTTAGCACTGCTGCTTGAGCATGCACAAGCATACCCAAACAATTCATCCGTTACAATGCACCTATTACGCACGCACGAACGCACGAACGCACGAACGCACGCACGCACGTCCGCACGTCCGTACACACACAGGCACGCATGCACGCACACACGCACGCATGCACGCACGAATGCAGGTCCGCACACACGCACGCAGTCTGCCGCACGCACGCACGCAGGCACGCATGCACATTAACCCTATTTTTGAAGATAGCGAGCCATGCAGTTATTTAGCACTACTGCTTGAGCATGCACAAGCATACCCAAACAATTCATCAGCTACAATGTATCTATCATCTATTTTATTTTTTCAGATATTTTTTAACACAGAGTGGCACCCTACTGCGCTAAGAAAACCCCTGGTGTGCCGTGTGGGTGCCCTTGTTGGCACCCAAAATCCATGCACATACTGTACGTATCAATTTGTCTTACAAAAAACACTGTATTAAGGAAAAATTTGCAGGCAGCTGCAAAAAAGGGGAATATGTGACTTTCATAGACCAAAGTTCAGCTTGAAAAGAAACAATGGTTTGTGCGCGCATTGCAGTTTGTGGTGTCCACTTTGAAAAATGATTGTATAACAGCGTTGTACATAGTTGACGTGGAGTCCACTTTGAAAAACGATTGTATGAGAGCATACAATGGCATGAACAATCAATTTGCTTGTCACACATTTGGCGTTTTTAGTGCGAACAATTTCGGGGTATTTTATTTCGGACAACTCTTTTCTAGTGGCAACCGATTCTAGTGACATCACTGTTGGCCCAGCTGAAAGTGACACACACCACTGCCCACATCACATTGCAGGTACATCTGAAGCTCATAAGCGCAATCGCAACTGCATTCTTGGTGTGGTGTGATATGTATGTATGTATATATTTCAATGCTGTTGATTGCAGATTCTCGAAGAACAGGTAAATGATAATTTTCGGGATGGTAAGGTTGATTCTGTTTGAAGAACAGCTCCTTAAATTATACCTTAAGTGCCTGTGGTGTATACCCTCCATCCATTAACACAACAAACTTCTATTACTGTGATACAAAAATCAGCTACACCTGCCCATACTACATTCATACAACATTCATACATAAAACGACAACTACAACTACAACAACAAAATTCACAAATACATACAACATACATTCATACAAGCTATCCCGATTCTTGACTGCATGTACGCTTGCAGAACGTAACAATTTGTGGGTATCGTAATTTGAAATGTGGTAGACTCAAAACATTCGATTCGTTCGATCGTCATTTCCAACTTACAAATTATTTAGGTGTCTATGTACGCCTGTGCGTGCATGTGCACGTGCATGTGATAGGATAGGTTAATGGATAGGTACAGTAGGTAGGAATGCGCTTTTCCTGTTATGCTAAGTGCCACTGTACAAGCTGTATCAAAACTATATGCCCCCCCTCCTAGGGAAGTACTGGTTGGACGGATTTAGTTGAAATTCAACATACATGTAGGTCTAACAAAAATACATGACCAAATTAGATTTCACGCAAATCGAACAACCGAGCGTCGAGATAGGAGCAATCATCCAAGGTACAGTGAAAAGTCTTGCTGCAGTCACCACTTCACCCGTTTCTTGGAGAATCAGCAGTGGTGGGCCCCATACCTGTAACTGGGGGGGGGGGGGGTTTGGGGTGCCCCACACTATCTATCTACTAATAACTAATCGCCACTGTGACGTCTGTCCGCATATAGCCCAACGCTAATCTATGTGACGGCCGCGCGGTCGTTGCGCCGAACGGATCGCGCCGAATTCGGTACGGGCGGAAGCGCGGCCAAACGTTCTCGCACCAATTTCGCTTTGGCGCGAATCGCCCGCGCCAAATTTGAATTATTCCACTTTTAGGCGAAAATCCCGCTCGAGTTTCTAGCGCGTAATCGTGCGTTCGCCTACGCCGCCTCCTCGCCGCGTACGCGCGTCGGTCCGTCAGTCGGTGCGGCCCCCGCGCACCAGTCAGTGCGAGCGACGCACGTACATAGATAGGGCCGCTCGCTCTCTCCCCAGCGCGCAGTCTAAAGATGAGAGCGTCTGCCCCTTCCCATGCTTAAAGTGCGTATGGGGCCGGTCTCTTGGTGGCCAGTGCGCGCGCCCACTGTCCCTTCTCCTCCTACCAGGCCAGGTAAACATGTTCCTCAGCTAGCGGCTTCAGTCCAGCTCTGCGTCTGAGGCGGCTGTGGAGTGAACAACCTCTTCAGCCGTTGTACTCGATAATGTGCAGGGCACTTGGCCATTTTCTGCACAGCTGAGAGTCGACCTCAGCTCCACTAAGGGCGCAGCTGTAGTGGCTGTCAGCTCCCTGCCTGCCAACGACCAACGAGCTGCAGCCAACAGTGCAATGCCAACCTGCCAACCTCGGCTTCGCCGTCAAGGCAGAGGCAGCTACTGCGCCTTTGTCGTTTCTGTAATCGTTGGTCATCGTCGCCGCCCAGGTGTGAACTCTGCTGCCCGTTTATTGGTTCATTCGCTACTCCGCTCTAGGGTGCTACAGGGTTTTTTTGACTAAACCCATAGAAAAGCGCCCGAATTAGATGAAAGCGCCATTTTGAACAGTAGATGAAGGTTTACAAAATGTGCATTCATTTGGACTCGTAGCGTGTCCATGCAGTACTAATTGAAAACACACTCTTCTAATCAGTGAATGTCCATCCTACTCCAACATGGCTAATCAGCAATCACAACCTAGGCGATTCTTGGGTAAATAACCTACTTTAGCGTTCGCCTCAGTTTGCCTTGCAGTATTGTATAGATGGACTGTAAAGATTGTATAGATGTCTTACTGTAACCAGGGCCTATGCATTACAATCCAAGGCTGCTCATATCCTAAGGCCTAAGTGCCTGCCTGTCAAAACTTTAGTGTTCTATGTGTGTCTGTACAAATGTAAACAATGTAACCAAGGTTCCATCTACATACATGGTCTACCAAAGCATGGCATGTCAGTGACTTGGCATAAACTTTCCATAAGCAACTGTTCAAGAAAATCAAAAAAAAAATTGGGGGTTAATTAGGCACTTTTTTGAGATTTACTCTTGGTAGAAACCACCCCAAAAAAACGACTATGTCCGAAAAAACGCATAAAATCGGCGATATCTCGAGTTTGGTAGGACGCAGAGACGATTCCTTTGGTACGCAAAATTGCCATCATGGGTCGCTTACACATGCCAAGTTTCATACCAATTGCCCACGGCACTAGCGAGTGGCGCTCCAAAAACTGGGAGGAGAACACGAAAAAAAAGACACTTTTCGGAAACATTTTCGGGCGTACCCCTTTAACGCGCAGCAATACTGCAACGCGCTGTGGCACGTACGGTCCCCCGATGAGTGCGCTTCTTTTGACCCATAACGCGCCAAAATCGGTTCAGCCAATCAAAAGTTATAGGCGATCAAAAATCCGAATTCTCGCGCGCGCAAGTTGTCACATATTAGGGTTGTACGCTGACGCGTACACCCTGATTTGCCTTGCAACATTGCATACACAATGTATTACTGTAACCAGGGTCCAATACATACAATGTACATACATGGTCCATCAAACTATGGCGTGTTGCATACTGAACAAATCCTCCCAACATTGCACATTCAATGCAAGCATGGTGGACAATCTCAAGCCTAATCCGTGAATGTCCATCCTACTCTAACATGGCCTACTCAGCAATCACAAACCTTGGCAATTCTTGGGTCTCATGCCACTAATGTGAAAAGCATTAGGTCTACAAGCCTACAGTCTGCCTAGCAAAGTTTCCTATGTAAATAACCTACAGTACTTTGGCCTCAGTTTGCCTATGTTGATGTCTTACTCTAACCAGGGTCCAACGCTATGCATTACAATCCAAGGCTGCCAATGTCAAAAAACTTTAGAAGATAGGAGCTAACAAACCCCAAGGCTTCTATGGGGGGGTATGTGATTGGCTATTGAACTTTTACTGTTCCATGTGCGTCTGTACAAATGTGCTATTGTAACCAAGAGACAATGTATGTACATAGCATGGTCCATAAAAGTATGACATGTTGCATATCAGACAAATCCTCTCAACATTGTGAATTCAATGCAACCATGGTGGGCAATCTCAAGCCCCCACCTCCAGTGCTCTGGTCTACTAATAACTAATCGCCACTGTGATGTCTGTCTGCATATAGCCCAACGCTAATCCATGTCACGCGTAGCGGCTCGTTGCGCCGAACGGATCGCGCCGAATTCGGTACGGGCGGAAGCCCGGCGAAAAGTTGTCGAGCGAATTTCGCTTTGGCGCGAATCGCGCGCGCCAAATTCGAGTTATTCTACATTTAGGCCAAAATCCAGCGCGGGCCTCTAGCGCGTAATCGTGCGTTCGCCCGCGCGGCCTCCCCGTCCCGTTCGCGCGTCAGTCCGCCAGTCCGTGCGGCCGCTCGCGCACCAGTCAGTGGGGGGCGACCGACGCACGTACATAGATAGGGCGGCTCGCTCCCTCGCCAGCGCGCCGTCTAATGATGGGCGTAGGTAGGTACGCGCGTCGCTCCTTTGCATGCTAATGTGCGTCTGGGGCCCCTTCTCTTGGACCTACATATATAGGGTGTTTTTTTTAAATTATCACATTTCTTTCTTGAATAACTTTTGTTTCCTTTGCCGGATTGTAATCAAATTTGGAACACATATACCCAAGACTTTAGGATTTTGTCTGAAAAAAGAATCGTCGAATTCGGTTCAGAATTCCGAGAGTTATGGCGCTCCAAATCAGATGTCTCTTTTTGAGAACAAAAACACCATTGCTGGGCTGGTGTTGGTGCTGTGTTCGGCTGATGTTTGAAAATCATGCTAGCAGTGCCCCCCGCTTTGTCGCCTCATAAAAGAGACGTTGCCCGCCCAGGCATCACCACGTGGAGGCGCAGAGTGAGCCTAAGCCTAAGACTTGAACCCTGTTGAGCTGGCTTAGAAGAGGGCCGTTGGGTGGGTAATGGAGTGGGGGGAGGGCGGATGGAGAGGGGAGGTTTCAGTCGAGCAGCACACAGCACTAGAGAATTCTGTACGCCGACCATATTAGACGAGCCCGCGCAAAGCAAAAGCAAAGTTTTGCGTTTGAAATTTTGCATACAGTACTGATCAGTTACGATACGACCGATTTCGTTCGTAAGATCTGCCAAAAAACGAGACATTTGATTCGGAGCGCCATAACTCTCGGAATCCTACACCGAATTCGAAGATTCTTTTTTCAGACAAAATCCTAAAGTCTTGAGTATAAGTTTTCCAAATGTTAAAACAATCCGACAAAGGAAACAAAAGTTATTCTAAAAAGAAATGTGATAATTTAAAAAAAACACCCTTTACATGTACGCAGCGCACACGCCCAGTGCAGTGTACTGGCTGAAACCTGTAGCCTCCCACTCGCTGGGTGGTCATATGGAGAAGGAACGCCTCAAGTCGCCGCGTGCGGACGCGCTATGAAAACGCGCGGCACAGCCGCATTGGGCGGCGTTGCTGTCAGCACAGTGTCAAAAACGCGGCCACGATGCGACAAAACTGGCGGATGACAACTGCGGTTATAACTACTACGACGGGCTGCTCCACCCCACGACGAGGGCAATTTTGCTCACGAGACGACGATGGCATAAACATTTGTCTTGGCTAGCGGTTTCGGTCCAGTTCTGCCTCTGACTGAGGTGGCTGCTGAGCGGACGCGTTCCTCAGTGGGCGCGTTCGCGCAATGCGTAGGGTGCTTCGCCATTTTCTACCCTTAGAAACGACCAACAGTCGACCTAGGCTCTAGCAAGGACGCAGTTGCAGCGGCCGTCAGCCTCGGTCGACTCCTCCTTGGCTGCTAGAAGCTACAGAGGGGCGGCCGACCGTGCGACGCCAACCTCGGCTTCGCCGTTGAGAAAGCAGAAGCAGTTGCTGTGCGACCACGACAACTACTGCGCGTTCGTGTTTAACCCTACCCCCCCCCCCCAGAATCGCGGTAGCGAACTGGCCCTCAGCAAAGGCAGTTCTGCTCATGAGATGACGATGGTGTAGACAAGTTGCTCGGCTAGCGTCTTCAGTTTGGTTCTGCATCTGAGGCGGCTGCTGAGTGGACAATCTCCTCAGCTGGCGCGCTCGCGCGTCGCGCAATGCGCAGGGCACTTGGGCCATTTTCTGCCCTTAGAAACGAGCAACAGTCGACCTCGCTCCACTGAGAGCGCAGCTGCCGTGGCCTGGGGGCGGGGGGGGGGGGCGGGCAAGATTTTTCCAACAGCGTCCCCCCGTGAAAAAAATCATGGATTGCAAAGATAATCTAGGCGAAGAGGGCAGAGTGGCGAATCGCCTCAGCTTTGGTCCAACCTGCACTCATTGCAGCTTACCCCCATGGCTGCGTGTGTTTCTCATGCTTCCCAAGGTGTTTTTTGAGGCCTGCGAGCAGTATTTATTGTCCAAATCTATAAAAAGTTCGCCAGCGGCGCTGTATTTTACACACCTACAGACCATTTTGGAGTCTTTCGGGCGCGTTTTCGGCCAAAAATTTACCGAATTTTGTGCTCCTAAACACCACGAAAATTGCGAATTGAACAAAGCTGCATCTGTCTCTGCCTGCATCTGCTTGCATCTTCACAGTTGACATGCAAAAATGCCGCGTGTGGCGCTAAACGTGCGAAACTGTCAGACGGGAAGCTAATATTTTTGGCTGAAAGTTGCGCCCCCCCCCCCCCTAGAAAAAATTCCTAGATCCGCCCCTGTGTGCGTTTGCTGTTACTGTAATCGGTGGGCGTTGTCTTCGACCCCGTTGTCAACTCTGCTGCCCATTCATTGGTTCATTTGCTACTCCGCTCATGATGCCACAAATTCTAGGCCGCTTTAGGGGTTTTGACTGAACACCTAGAAACAAATCGCACAACCACAATACATATGTAATGTATGTGCATGATCTGTAGTTGAGTTTGTGTCATGTATGTGTACACACAGATGACAGTGCACATCCTTAGCTTCAAGTTATGCCTAGCCAGGTCCAAGCAAGTGGCTACGTCAGCTATGTACTGTAACCCTATCCAACCTCGGCTTCGCCATCAAGGCAGAGGCAGATGCTGAGTTTGTCGTAGCTGTAATCGTTGGCGTCATCACCGCGCAGTTCTGAACTCTGCTGCCCATTCATTGGCTCATTCGCTACTCTGCTCATACTGCCAAAGAGCTCTAGGGCGTTTCAGTGGTTTTGACTGAATGCATAGAAAAGCGCCCTAATTAGGCGAACGCGCCATTTCGAACACTAGACAAAGGTTTACAAAAATGTACATTCATTTAGCCATGCAGTGCAAACTGCAAACACACTCTTCTAATCAGTGACTGTCCATCCTACTCTAACATGGCCTACTCAGCAATCACAAACCTCGGCAATTCTTGGGTCTTAAGCCACTAACTCCTTGACGGTGCTACTAAATTGCGTAGCGCGCACGCTCAAAACGTAGCGTAGCGTCTTCAGGCGGGTTCTAGAACGCCACGTTAATTTCGGACTGCGCCGAATTCTGAAAACCAGGCGGATTCTACTACAGGAGGGTATTCGCAAACACCGCTGACAATGCTCCAGCCGCGTTCGCGTAAACCCCATGTAAACGAACAGAAGGCACACTCATGCGTTTTGTTCTTGCAGAAAAGCGACAAAGACACAGACCGATCTATGGCGTCGATTCCCATGCCCGCCCGAGCGTCGCGTGGTGTCATACGTCCCCGCCCAGCGTCTAGTGGTTCGTCTGCTGTGATTTGTGTCAGGACCGTTATCAGTATCGCGTTGAAGAAGTGTTTCTCGTCTCCCCATACATTCGAAGAAGTATTCCCGACTAAGTTGATACGCGAGCGGTGCCAGGGTTGGCGTGGCCGTCCTCCCTGTGTGTTGCTGCTGTTGTCCTCCCTTTGTGATGCCGCCGACAAAGGTAATTGGCCACACTTGGGGGTCGTCGTCGTCTGCCACGTCTCGCCGTCCTTCGTCGTCGCCGTCGAAGCCGCCGCCGCGCATTCCACCGGCTCAACTCGCATAGCCGTCTTGCTCGCACGCGCGCGCGCGCGCGCACGCACGCACGCACGCGCGCACTGCAAGCACTGCAAGCAATAATTTAAATAAATTAAATATCTCTCAGCACTTTTTTAAAAATTAAAAATTAACTAAAAATGCTCGAGCCACGTTCGCGAAAACCCCATGTATGGCAAGAGGGGTCGCCTCGAGCTGTTCGTCAGCGGCTGCTCGTCCAAGGGCCGAAGAAGGCGGCGTGGCCGACGGGCCGTTGGGCGACGCGGGCGGCGCGAGGCGAAGGCGGTGGCTGCTTCGTCGTCTCCCTGTCGCAAGGACGCGCACGGGGAGGCGTCGCGTGGTGACATACGTGCCCGCCCACCGTCTAGTGGTTCGTCTGCTGTGATTTGTGTCAGGACCGTTATCAGTATCGCGTTGAAGAAGTGTTTCTCGTCTCCCCATACATTCGTCTCCCTGTCGTCTCCGCTTCGACCGACGAGGAGGCGACCGAGAGAGTTCGTCTTCTGGCCGAGCACTCGAGCGCCGATCGCACGCGCATGCCGGTCGGCGGCGAAGAGGTGTAGCAGCAGCGCGTGCTGTCCGCCGCTTCGGAAGTGAAGGAAGAGGAGGAAGAGGCAGACAGTGACGCGGACGAGTCGGCCAAGCTAGACTCGACGACGACGTCGACGAAGCAAGCGTCTGCGGGCTCCGTCTTGGCGCCGGCGCTCGTCAAGCAGACGAACGGAGCGTCGAATGGCGCACAATCTGATCGACAAGAAGTACCGCTGCAGCATCAACGTTCGCATCGCCCAGCTAAAGCTGATGATCGCGCCCGACCGCCGCCGCAGCAGCGAGCCAACGCACGCGCGCACTGCGAGTGACGATTGGCTCAAAACCCAAAAGAAAACCTCAAAATCGGCAAACATTTTTGGTACTGGTCTATATTACTAAAGCACAATGTTTGTCTGTCTGCAACGCAGCGCAGACAGTTGTGCTGGATGGATTGAGCTGAAATTTTGCGTGAAGCTGCCTTGGCACATTTCACCATCAAAATAAGAGTGGCACTTCTGAAACTACCGTAATCCGTGAGTTATGCAAATTGCGCATACGTGTTTTATCGAATTTGAGAATTTCGTGTCAAATCTGCTTGGGATATACATTGTATGCAATCGACCACGCTGATCACGAATATCACATCCGTTTTCCAATGCGATACCGTAATCACGAGATACGGCACATTGAATATGCAAATTGCATTTGGTCGAATTTGAGAATTCAGCGTCAACTCTGATTGGGACATATGTAATCGACAGTGCTGATTACGAATTTCACATCCGTTTTCCAGTGCGACACCGTAATCGCCAGATATGGCAGGTTGAATATGCAAATTCGCTTTTTTTTTCGAAGTGTATTTATTTGGATCGTTCAATATCTTGCCGCCAAAGACTTGTACGTAGATGTTGCCACCAATATTCAATGCGCGGATGAGCATCAAGGCGAAGGTAGATGCCGAGAAGTTCGAGAATGGAAGCCACCGCCAGCGGTGCAGCTGCGGAACACGTTCATTGGACGGAGCTCGGCGTCGTCGCATCAGCCGGGGTCGACAGCGCCAAAAAGGCATGCAGGGCACATCGACGTCGTACCTGTCGACGGGCGCTGACGCACACAACGACGCTGCGCAACTTGCGGGTTTGTCGTTGGGTTTGCCGTCCGGCACGTCACTGTACTTCGGACTGTCCGTCTTGCTGGCGGCACCGACGGAGACGCCACTGAACCGACTGATGAGCGGCGCCGACGAGCACCTGTCCACGTCGTCCGCGGCGAGCGGCGGCCTCTACTCCGCGTTGTCATCCACAAAACGGTGCAGCTTGGTTTTGTTTGCTGTTATACGCACAAGGCACTGTTGGTGTTTGGCTGCACTGACAGTCACATGAGCATGTCACGATTTCAAGTTTCAAGTACCTCTCTGGCTGCTTGCTACGCTACGCATAATTGACGATAATCGGCATTGCAGAAAATTGCTTTTGTAGTGCACGCTGCGATCGTGCAAAATAAAATGGCATGCGATGAAAGGGTTCATTGTGTCGTCGTAGGCTTTTGGATTCCTGGTCTATTGTGGAAAATTCGAATACTGCACAAAACGCATTCGAATACTGCCTATACACCGCTAAAAACGGCTAAAAACAATTGTCGCATCCGTTGCGTCCATTTTCGTCCGTGCGTCCGTGCGTCCGTTGATTATTTCCTTAATTTTAGGCTTTGCTTAGGCTTAGTCCAGACTTTACTTAGGCTTAGGCTTATGTTTAGGCTTAGGCTTAGGCTTCGCTTAGGCTTAGGCTTCGGACGCATGGACGCACAGACGCAGCGGACGCAACAATTGTGTTTTGCCCTAAGAACAATTGTTAGGCTTAGGCTTAGGCTTTGCTTAGGCTTAGGCTTCGCTTAGGTTTTAGACGCATGGACGCAATGGACATAACAATTGTGTTTTGCCATTGCAAAATGCTGGATTCAGAAGGCACACTGCAAACAGAGTGGGTGTTTAAAACAGAGAGCACTTCTTTGGCATTCATGCAAATGCATTGGTTGACATGTGTTGGTTTTGGTTGACATGCATTCCAACACTTTGCAGTTTCATCATTGCTGTGATTCATCATTGTACAACTGAGTAATCTCAACATTATTTTATTTCATGAGACAAATTGATGTTGAACCACTTTGGAGCACTTTGCAAGCAGGAGTCCTGAGTTGAAGCGGCTAGTTTTTCCAACGCCCACTCAACTCCCCCCAAACCTCCCCCCCCCAGAATTTTCCCAAGGGATTTTCACTCAGTCTAAAACTAAAAGTGAGTAAATGTTGGTGTATTTCAATGCTTTTCAGTGTTATATGACCATAAAACAGCTAAATAATACTGTTTAGACCCTATTTATACCCATTTTTTACCAAAAAGTACCAGTATAACTAAAAAAATGTCCGGCTACCCCCCCCCCCCCACTTTTTGCTCCAGACACCCCCTCCCAGAATTTGGCCATTTCCCCCCCCCCCCCCACCCTTCCAGACCCAGTTACAGGTATGGTGGGCCCACGGTCCGATCGGTCGGTGATTTCCAAGTCATGCGGCTCTCTATTCCAGTGCTCAGTGACCCATCATTCCGATCGCTACAGCTTCTGAGGCCTGAGCCACCCAATTTTTTGCGATGAACTGTGCCCCTGCGTCGGGTGCATTCGGAAAGTGACTGCAGCCGCTTCATCGACGAGACGCACTTGGTCAGTGTCGTTGGCCTTTCATAAGCGCGACATGGCCCTCGACACTCGTTTAAAAAACGAGAGCCTTTTTTGGATTGCAAGTCTTTGAGCTGGCGAGCGGCATGGGTTTGCTTCGTAGAAGCAGCTTGCATGAATCCCTGAATGAATCGGGACACTGCAATCTACTGCAGTCCTTCCGCAGTCGGATTGACCCCACTATTTCGGCGGCCTGTCCCAAATGCGGATATCCTCTGCACGACACTATGCACCTCTTCGCCTGCCCACGCATCGGTGATGGCGCTCTCACAGTGCGGGGGCTGTGGGACGACCCGGTCGCAGCAGCTACGTTCCTCAAAGAGAAATGGAACGCCTTTTGCAATTAACAACAACAACACTCGTTTAAAACAATTGTTTACCATTCAACGAGAAACTGTTGCCATAAAACACGCAGTAATGTTTTTACGCAAAAACAACACTTTTTTCTCTGTACCTTGGATGAGATTGCTCCTATCTCGACGCTCGGTTGTTCGATTTGTGTGAATTTAATTTGGCCAGGTATTTTTGTTAGTCCTACATGTATGTTGAATTTCAGCTGAATCCGTCCAACCAGTACTTCCCTACTTCCCTAAGGGGGGGGGGGGGAGCATATACTTTTTATAACAAGCAAATTGATTGTTCATACCATTGTATACTCTCATACAATCGTTTTTCAAAGTGGACTCCACGTCAACTACAACGCGATTTATTATACAATCATTTTTCAAAGTGGACACCACTGCATGCGCGTATACCATTGTTTCTTTTCAAGCTGAACTTTGGTCTATGAAAGTCACATATTCCCCTTTTTTGCAGCAGCCTGCAAATTTTTCCTTAATATGACCTCAATCTATACATAATTTAGGTTACTCTACAGGAAACGAGCACATATTACCCAGAATAATTCATGTCAAAGAATGTAAGACATCTGTAAGTTGATCTATCTTGTTTTTACTACTAGGCACTACAACTCAGGACACCTGCTACTTTTAAACTTTTTTTAAAACTTTATTTTGGCGACAACCACCGACACAGCACAGTGGCTGTAAACTGGATCACAAGATCACAGGGTGGCGCCGTATACATAACAGTGGGCGTTGTTCTGCCACGAGGCAACGTGGGCCCCACCTGGCACTGATTTTTGGCCGAAGACACGGTACACCCAGAAAATGGAGCTGTGGTTTGAACCCCTTGCCCAAGGGGGTAGCCGTGGTTTTGCCCATCAAGGAATCGAACCCCCGACCTCGCGGTCAGGAATCCAATGCCTTGCGGACTACGCCACAGCCCCACTGCTAAGTGTGGCAGAATGAAGGCGCTAGTGACAAAGGCGCTAAGACAAAGGGGCTAGGACGAAGGCGCTACACGACAAATGCGCTAAAAAAGGCGTTGCATGCAACAGCGAGTACTAGCTCAGTGGCAGGGCGAATGAGCTTCAGCAAGGGCCGGTTGCTTCTGAAGAGCCTCGCCGGCCTGGGCGTTAAGCATAGAGGCAAAATGCTCATTTATTTCCACAAACTAAATAGACGCGAAAATGCAATGTTAGGAAAAGGTACATATTATCACTGAAATAGCTACCGTATTCACTCGAATGGACTCTTTCACTGTCTGGCTGGACGACGCGACAGAATGTGCCTTGAGGGTTGATTGGGTCATTGGGGGTATGCAGTTGAATAATTGTTGAAATTTAATGCACTTGTATTAAATGGTTTAACTTGGATAAACGAACATTTTCAGCTTATTTGATTCTTGAAAAGAACTGCTTTGGTGTGACATCATAAGCACCTCAATTTTTATTGAATGATTGAATGGGTGATTTATTTAGCCTTCAAGGTCATCATATGTCACTCTTGTTGAATTTGTGGCATTATGAGGGGAATCATTTACAACCAGCAGTCAATTCTCTTGGACAATACTACATAAGAAGCCATTGATAATGCGTTTGCTCACGACACCTAGCTGTAGAAATTGCCAAGAAAGTTACGCTCAATCATTAGAAGTTAGTGGTGGCTAACCCTATAGTCTTAGCGCCTTTGTCCTAGCCCCTTTGTCTGTAGTGACTCCGTTGTGTAATCGCTACAAAGTGCCCAGAAGTGGTTCAAAATTAATGTGTCACAAAAATAAAACAATGCTGAGAATGCTCTATTGAAATGCAAAGGTAATAAATCTATTAAGTGTCACAATAAAACAATGGAAGTCAACCTATGGTCTTACAAGCATAGGAAAGATAAAGCATTCTTGCAAGATATGACTCAGTTAATCATTTTCTTGCTCACACAGGAATATCTATATTACTAAAGCACAATGTCTGTCTGTCTGTCTGTCTGTCTGTCTGTGTGCAACGCAGCGCAGAGAGTTGTGCTGGATGGATTGAGCTGAAATTTTGTATGAACCTGCCGTGGGAAACTTCACCGTCATTTAAGGGCCGGATTTGCGATAGCTACCGTAATCCGTGAGTTATGCAAATTTCGCATACGTGTTTGATCGAATTTGAGAATTCAGTGTCAATTCTGCTTGGGATATATGTAATCGACCGTGCTGATCACGAATATCACATCCGTTTTTCGGTGCGATACCGTAATCGCGAGATACGACGCATTGAATATGCAAATTGTGTTTGATCGAATTTGAGAATTTACTGTCAAATCTGCTTGGGATATATGTAATCGACCGTGGTGATCACGAATCTGGCATTCGTTTTCCAATCCGCTACAGTAGTGACAAGATATGGCACTATCCTTTTCTACAGTAGTATGACTGTTTGTGGGTTCTGTGTGCAATGCAGCAGAGAGTTCTGCTGGATGGATTGAGCTGAATTTTTGCTTGCTGGCTTGCTTGGCACATTTTACCATCAAAATAAGAGTGACACTACTGAAGCTGTCGTAATCCATGTGTTATGCAAATATAAATAAATTATATGATAATACAGCGCAGTTTATGCGTGCTTCTGACTTATCAGAAGTGTTTAGAAAACCATTTCACACAGATCAATGGCGTAGTGGTTATGATGCACGTTACTTTTCTGGAGGTCCTGGGATCAAACCTCTGCCATAAAAATACTTGTAACTTTTTTGTTTATACCTTTTTTGTTTTGCACGTGTTTATGCTATAAAAACTTCGAACTTTTTATTATTTTTTACTGTGTTTTGCAGGTGTCAACGCTATAAAAACTTGTATTACACGCACACGCACGCACGCATGCGCGCACGCATTAGCACGCACGCACGCACGCACGCACGCACACACGCACGCGCGCAAGCACGGACTCGCGCACGCACGCACGCACGCACGCTCGCACGCACGCATGCACGCACGGAATATGGCTCAAGTTGAGGGTAAAAAGGCCCGAACATACCTATGCAAACGCGCACACATGCACGCATGCACGCACGCACGCACGCACGGATTCGCGCACGCACGCAAGCACTCACGCACGCACGCACGCAAACGCGCACGCACGCACGCACGCTCGCACGCACGCACGCACGCACGGACTCGCGCACGCACGCACGCACGCACGCACGCACGCACGCACGCACGCACGCACGCACGCACGCACGCGTGTTAGCGTTTTAGTGGTGCGTTGTTTTTGTGGTGCGTTGTTTTGGTTTTTTTTTTCTGTTGGAAACGGCTGAAAACAATTGATGCGTCCGCGTTCGCTGCGTCCGATGAACACTTTCTTAATTTTAGGCTTAGTCCAGACTTTGCTTTAGTCCAGTCATGTTTAGGCTTTGGCTTTGGCTTAGACTTAGGCTTCGCTTAGACTTAGGCTTCGCTTTGGTTTCGGATGGAGCGGATGCGGACGCAACAATTTTGCCAAAAAACGACGTAAGGGAGACTCAAGCCCAAGCCTGCCGAAAAACGTCCGCCCACAGCCTGCCGGAAGGGAATTGGAAGCGTCGGACAGCGATCCTAGCTTAGAGCAGGTCCAAAGGCCTTGCACAAGCAGGCAGGATGAGAGCGCCGCTTTGGCAAGTCGCTCCAAGAGGAAGAGAGGCCGTTCACAAATTTCGACGAGTTCTACAGAGCGGTCAAGGAGCTTCAGAAGAAGTGTATTATTTAGTTTCTCAATGGCGCTCAAATGTTTTGCGGTGCAATTACCTATTTATAGCAGACTGCCGAGCAGTCGGCGGCGCGTGCACAAGCCGATCGGGAAGCAGCAGCACTGCGCCTGCAGATCACGATGCATGAACATATGCGAGCAACCATGCAGATTACAAAAAAAGGCAATTATTATTAGCTGGCTCTGAAGGGCTGATTAAAACAATTAGCCCGCCGCCACAAAATATGGGATTTATGGTGTCTGCCCAAGATGGTATAGTGTCAAATTTTTACTATCGAATGTAATGACTGGACGCAAGAATGAAGCGTTGCAACAAACAAGGTGCAACAAACAGTAAAATGTTTTCCTGTATTGCAGAAGTGCATTGGTTGCATTGGTTGACTTCCTTTGGCTTTTGCTGCAGCACTTTACATATTCGTCATTGTTGCTTTTCAACTGAGCATTTGCAGCATGATTTTATGACACATTGTATTGATGATGAGACACTACTGAGGACAAAAAATATAGATACTGAACCACTTTGGAGTACTTTGCAAGCAGGAGTCCTGAGTTGAAGCGGCTAGTGTAATTAAACTGAACAAAGTTGCTCATGGTGAGCATGCAGAGCCCCTCTAAAACATCGCATTGCAGGCACATCCAAAACATGCTGACATGGCACAACCCTGCAAAAAAAGTGACACATTAAATGTCACAAATTCTAAAACCATTAAAAAAAATCATTTGCTCATCGAGCAATGAAGCAAACTATGGGGTGCTTCTTGTGCACAAGCGTACTATTGGAGTGGGTCCACTCTTGTAACAAAGGGCACCATTGGAGCCCATCAGTGCCTCACATATATTCTCACATTATGGCTTCAAGCCTTTTAGGCCAGCTCATGTACAACCCATGCTCATTTTTAGCATCAGCTAGGTTGATTTTTGTGTGAACATCTTTGACATTTTAGCCTTTCATTCAAACAAATCCTCAAGACTCATTGCAAGTGAGTCATTTCAATTTGTTTGGACGTTTTGGTGTCTTTCTTTCTCCAGTCAACACAAGGACCAAAATCCATTATTCCACTTCAGCAAGACACAGCTGCAGGTTGGGGTCACTTGTTTGCATGCCGCAGAAGGTCCTCCAGTTGTGATCTTCATTCTCTCTTGCTTTATTTGGGGCAGTTAGGTCATGTCCCAATTTTCCCAAAATTAGTTGCATCCATACCTGTAACCGGGTCTGGAAGAGTGGGGGGGGGGGTAGCTGGCCGATTTTGGGGGAGGGGGTCTACGGAGCAAAAAGTGGGGGGGGTAGCAGGCCAATTTTTGAGTTATAATGATAATTTTTTGTTTAAAATTGGTATAAATAGGCTCTAAACAGTGTTATTTAGCTGTTTTATGATCATATAACACTGAAAAGCACTGAAAAACACCAACATTTACTCACTTTTATCGTTTTAGACAGAGTGAAAATTCTTTGGGAAAATTCTGGGGGGGGGGGGTCGGGGGGAGTTGGGTGTGTGTTGGAAAAAGAGTGCACGGCGCCCCCCGCCCCCCCCCCCCCAGTTACAGGTATGGTTGCATCCCAAAATTTCCTAATTTAAATTATACTACTTCAACTTTGAACCTAAGGAATGTGCCAGTAGTGCCTCTGGATGGAAGGAATTGTGCCTAGGGTGTATATACATACAGGGTGCAGCAGGGTTACCCTGCCAAATCAGGGTCAGCGCGTCAGCGTCTGACCCCTAATATGTGACCACTTTCTCAGTGCGGATTATTGAATCTTTGATCGCCTATAACTTTTGATTGCCTGAACGGATTTCGGCGCGTTATGGCGCAAAAGAAGCGCATTCTTCTGAGGAATCCAAGGAGCCATCGCGCGTTTTCGTATTCTCGCGCGTTAATGGTAAACTCCAAAAAATGTTCCGAAAAAGTGGTAATTTTTTTTTTTCATGTTCTCTACCCAGTTTTTGGACCACCGCTCGCTAGAGCCCCAACCAATCGGGATGAAACTTGGTGTGCCTATCCAGTCCCTGGCAACAACTTTGCACTCTAAAGGATTAGTTTGTACGTCTTACCGATCAGGAGATATTGCGGATTTTTACCAATTATCGATTTTTTACCTTGGACATTGGCCGTTTTCTTGGGTGGTTTCCACCAAGAGTAAAACTCGAAAAAAAGCCGAGTAAACCCCCAAATGTTTTTTGATTTTCGTGAACAGTTTTACAAGGCAAGTCTAGGACGCTTTTCAGACATTTGAAATTCCAGCCATGTAATTAGATATTGGCAATTAAAATTTCGCAAATTTGCGCCAAAAAAGTTTGTCAGCTATAGGTGCTTCACACGTTCATTGCAGAGCTGTGCTGCAATGATGAAAGTTGATCGTCCTGACCTGGAATAGTACCCTTTCGACAAATTCGATGGCTCCGATGCGCATGTCTCACTCGCCAGTCGTCAAACCACCTCAATTTTTGGGATTTTGGGCTGAAAGTTTGTCAGCTATAGGCGCTTCACACGTTCATCGCAGAGCTGTGCTGCAATGATGAAAGTTGACCGTCAGGACTTGGAATAGTACCCTTTCGACAAATCGGGCGGCTCCGACGTCTATGTCTCGATGCTCGACCCTCGTGGCGCACCCACAATTCAGGTGACAGTTGAAATTTCGATCACCTTTAACTTTTGTTTGCTTTAAAAGATTTTAGCGAGTAACAGTTTAAAAGAACCGCCTTTCATAGGGGAATCGATCGAGTCATAACACGTGCCCTATTCACGGCCGTTGCAGCGATATTTTTGAAAATGTTCAAACATCTACTTGGACTACAAATCGAGAGGTCGCGGGTTCGAATCCCGCACGCGCGCCTTCTGTGTGGTGCATCCCCTTATGAATGTCATTCTACGTCACTCTGCTGTCTCTCCCTGCCACCGCTTGACTTTTTTGCGTTTTTTTTCGCGCTTCAGAATGACATTTTCTTGGCTGACATCATCAAGAATTAAATGAAAACATTTAGTGCATTCCACCCAGACATTTAAGCGGCGGGGGGGGGGGGGTGGTGTTTAACACCCCTGCTGTCGAAAGTTTACTCATCGCCAATCTCCCCCCCCCCTACCCCCCCCCCCCCAACCCCAGAATTGTCTCTGGCGCTCCTCACCCCTCCCCATTTCACAAAGCCGGTTACACGTACCGTAAATCCTCCAATAGTGCCCCCGGGGCACTATTTTTTCAACCTCTCCTTACCCGGGGGCACTAGTGGAGGGGGGGGCACTATTGGAGGGGGGGCTTCTATTATTTCAACCTAAAAATTTTGAATGGTAATGCTAGTTTCGCTGTCAAAATTGCCGATTTTTCGATGATTTTGATCACTTTTGCCACATTTAATGGTTGATTTACCGCTAATAGTTGCTGAAACGTACTAGTATTGGTTAGTAGTAGTGTGTATACACGATATAAATGTACCTACCACTATATTTTTGGCCATAAAAGGCACATGGCACAACATACCCCTTACCCCCGGGGGCACTATTGGAGGGGGGGGGCTCTATTATTTCAACCTTGCCGTACCCGGGGGCACTATTGGAGGGGGGGGGCACTATTGGAGGGGGGGCTGTATTGGAGGATTTACGGTATGTTCCCACCACTCAAACAGTCTGAGACAGTCAGCAGGCACGCACGCACGCACGCACGCACGCAGGCACGCACGCACGCACGCACGCACGCACGCACGCACGCACGCACGCACGCACCGAAACGCATGCACGCACGTACAGAAACGCACACACGCATGCACTGCAGTGCATGGACGCACGCACGCACGTACCAAAACCACTGGCGGATCCAGAAAAAAATTTCGGAGGGGGGGAGGAATTTTGCAGAAGGGAGGACCCTGTTGAACTTTTTGGATGTTGGGCCATTTTGGCACTGGTTTGGACACTAATCGGTCCATTTTCGACGATTAACGAATATAAATGGCGCCGCAGGCGAAGATTTTGCTGTTTTCGACCACCTACAAGCAATTTTATGCTGAAAACTAGGCCCACTAGGCGTGTTTCTTCTCCCACCGCCTAAAGGCTTCCCCCCTTTTCCCCTAGATTTCCGATTTCGGGAGGGGGAATTCCCCTTTCCCCCAACCCCTGGATCCGCCAGTGACCAAAACGTAGGCACGCACGTACGTATGTACCAATGTACTGCGATTACTGTATGCATTTGCATATGGCAATTCAGCAATTCAACCCACCCATAACAATATTGGCATCGAGCGCATTCCATTGAGCCATCACACGTGCCAGTACATCAAACCGTTCGCGAGTAACACGCGGCACAGCTGATTATCAGGGTCAGCGCGTCAGCGTCTGACCCCTAATAGGTGACCACTTTCTCAGTGCGGATTATTGAATCTTTGATCGCCTATAACTTTTGATTGCCTGAACGGATTTCGCCGCGTTATGGCGCAAAAGAAGCGCATTCTTCTGAGTAATCCAAGGAGCCATCGCGCGTTTTCGTATTCTCGCGCGTTTTCTTGGGTGGTTTCTGTAGAGACCGTGTGTCTCCCGCACCCTCTATCCCCCGTCGCCCCCTTTGAGCCTTCGTCGTCACTGTGTGTGCGTCGCCTTGTGTGTCTGCCTGTGCGTCGCTCGTGGCAGCGGGCCGGCCAGCCAGCGAGCGCGCCGTATATGCTTTGTGTGTAAAGGCCTCCCCTCCCCCACCCCCCTTCGCCCGTGGGAACGGCCTTTTCCGTTCGTTCCTCACTCTTGCTGTTTTGTGCTTTGCGCGCTCGCGACTTTTGTGCCTTTCTGGCGTCGTGAGCGCTGTGTCGTCTTGTGTAGCGCGCTGCCGACTGTTGCCGCCCTCTTGGGCTTCGGAGCGTGGCTAAGTCGTCGCGAGGGCAGGGAAGAAAAGGGAAGAAGAGAGAGAGTGTCGCACGCACGCACGCACGCGCGCCGCGCCACTGCGTGGGTTTAAGCCGAAGTTGAGCCGGTCTTGAGAGGAGGAGCGCAGTGGAGGAGGGTTGGAGTCGTCAGTCTAAGACTGACCTGAGGTTGGAAGGGGTGCGAGGTTGAGGTACCCGCCCCGTCGCCACCTCAGTCCCTCCTGCCAGCTGGTAGCAGAGAAGCTGCCAGTCTCTTCAGTGGTGCCGCGACCGGGCTTCGCACCTACGCCGCTTCGTCTGCGTCTGGCCGGGCCGGCAGACAAGCTCAGGGCCGCCACACGGAGTGTGGGAGAAGAGGAGGGAGAGGTACTGGTGCTCAGACAGCACCCAGCCTCAGCCTTCCCATCTTCCCTCCTTCTTCTGGCGGAGCTTCCTCTTCCGACGACGGAGAGCAGCAGCAGAGCCGAAGGAAAGTCGCTCAGGCAGAAGGAAGCGCCAGCGACTGAGAAGATGTCGCAGTCAGCCGTCAAGTGCTGGACCTGCAACAGCGACGTGTCCCTCCTGGACGAGGAGTGCAGCGCGACCAACTGCAGCAGCAGGGTGTGCGCGAGCTGCCTGTCGACGGACCCCACTGGCGTGGTGTGTCCCCAGTGTCTGCAGAACCGCAGTACTGCGTCGACAGTGCGTGGCGTCGGCGACGACAACGTCAGCGAGAGGAGCGCGGACCGGCAGATGCGTCAGCTCATGGAGATGATGCAGAAGGTGACGACCAAGGTGGACCAGATGGCGACCAGGCAGGAGGCCCAGGAGAGCGCTCTCAACCGACTGTCTGTCGGTTGGCCGGTCGCGCCGCCTCTGCAGTCTCTGGCTGGCACGCCTGCGTCGATGGCCGCCTTCTTGCCGACAGCGCCGCCTCCGACGGTCGCAACCTTCATACCTATATGCTACTACATACTCTTGAATGAAAATTACATAGTCCCGGGCTCATATGTTGCATGAGATCCACTGTTTCAGACTGCCAACACAAGTAGAAAATGTGCATGATTGACATGGTTTGCAGTGTGGTGGAGCGACTGCTTAGAAGGAGAATATGCTAAGTGGAGAAATGTTACAAAGCATCACTAGGAGCCATTAAGGACTAGAGACACCGATCCAAGAAGAATGAGAATGATCGATGGAGTAGGGAAATAGGTGGCACATGATCCTATTGAGGACTCAATTGTGCACAACACTGGGCCTTTCTATCGAAACCCTAGTAGGAGCAGGCACTAGGCTCGATGGATGGCACTGGGGCCATGAACAAGTCGGTGCCTGGCAAAAAAACGACAAGTGAATAGAAGGAGAATATGCTAACTGGAGAAATGTAACAAAGTATCACTACTGCTAAGAGCCATTCAGCACTAGACACCAATCTAGAAGCAATGAATAGGATTGCTAGATTGGTCAACAGAATTGGGCCACACAGAATTGGGCCATCCCTTTGGAATTGTCATGTTCCTGCTGCCAAGCTGGCTGCACAATTTCACCCACTGGGTGATGTTGCGTGGTCAGTGTACAACTGATGGCAACCAGGAACTGGCAATTGGAAATGCTCAACCATTTGTTCAGTTTAATTACACTAGCCGCTTCAACTCAGGACT
>JASAMY010001246.1:0-74151 GCA_030248085.1 Paralinhomoeus sp. GSCO2_6
AGGGAAGTGGTCAAATTTAAATTTTGTATGCAGAAACTGCACCCAAATAACTCATTGCAATGGTATGAGCTGTGTGGTGGATGTAATTGAAGCTGAAACTTGGGGTGCAGCTGCCACAAGGGGTAGGGATAGAAGGGAAGTGGTCAAATTTGAATTTTGCATACAGAAACTGCACCCAAATAACTCATTGCAACAGAATGAGCTATGAAAGATGGCATTGAACTCCAACTTGGTGCCACGAGGTGTGGGGGATAGTGGAAAAGTGGTCAAATTTGAATTTGCTCACTCAAACTTGACACTGAAATAACTCATTGCAATGAAATGAGCTGTATGGTGGATGGATTGAGCTGAAACTTGGTGTGCAGGTGCCACATGGGGGTGGGGAAGAAGGGGGGAATTGTCAAATTTGAATTTGCTTGCAGAAAACTGCACCCAAGTAACTCATTGCAATGGTGATTTGAGCTGCATAGTGGATGGATTGAGCTGAAATCCCCACAAACCACCATCAGCACTGGGGCATTGCTGCTGTGAATTATGGGTCATCTTTGTCTTGAACACTCGTTCCATTTCCAGCAATATACTCTAAACAGATACAACACATGGTACCTAGGGTGGGGGGAACAACCCCCACCCCCAGTTACAAGTAAGGCTGCAACTGATTCCCATAGCTGAAAGATAAACACATAAGAGGATCAGTCCTGGAAGGACCAAACCTAAAAGGGGCCAGACCTAGTAGTATCAGACCTGAAACAATCAGACCTAAAATGAGCAAACCTGAAACAATCAGACCCAAAACAACAAAACACTGAAATAACGTGCAGACCTAACCCTGGTCTACCAAACTAATCCTCAAAGTTGTTGGTTGGTTTGTTAACACGAGTTCAAATTTCAAATTTGCGCCTTTTTGCGCCTTTTTCCACACTGAACTTTTGAACATTGAACATTGAACTTTCAAATTTGCGCCATTTTTTGGGAAAGCCACTAAAAGGATCTGAACCTGGGAGGTCGCGCGTGATGGCAACACATCACCACTAAGCCAGAAGGCTGTTGAGTTACATGTGGAAAAGTCCACCTTTAACCTGAGGTGTGGTGACATGTTCTTGGTGTAACAGGTAAGATTTGAATTTGAATCTGTGATGGCCAATGGTGGCATGGGACAGATAATGTGTGGCATTGAGGGTAATAATTGCTCTGATTTCCCTATTTAGTGTTGGTTAAATAAAGAATATATAGTGCACTGCAGTGCAATGAGCTGTGGTTAATGGATTGAGCTGAAACTTGGTGTGCAGCTGCTACTAGTGATGGGGATAATGGGAAAATTGGAAAATATGCATTTGGATGAAGAAACAGCACCCAAATAACTCATTGCAACACAATGAGCTGTGGTGGATGGAATGAACTGCAACTTGGTGTGCAGCTGGCACTAGGGGTGGGGATAAAGAATGGGAAAATAGCCAACAAAAGAGCAGAAGGCACCAACTTTGCACATAGTGAGGGCTGTGGTTATGGAATGAACTGAAACTGGAAATGGAATAACTGAAACTAGGGATGGGGCAATGGGCAAATTGGAAACTATGCATTTGGATGACACAGCCCTCTCTCCACCAATGAGCTGTGGTGGATGGAATGAACTGCAACTTGGTGTGCTGCTGCCACCAGGGATGGGGATGATGGGAAAATGGGAAAATTGGCATTTGGATGAAGAAACAGCACCCAAATAACTCATTGCAACACAATGAGCTGTGGTGGATGGAATGAACTGCAACTTGGTGTGCAGCTGGAACTAGGGGTGGGGATAATGGGAAAATGGGAAAATTTGCATTTGGATGAAGAAACAGCACCCAAATAACTCATTGCAACACAATGAGCTGTGGTTAATGGAATAAACTGCAACTTGGTGTGTAGCTGCTACTAGGGATGGGGATAATGGGGACATTGGAAAATATGGATTTGGATGCAGAAACAGAACCCAAATAACTCAGTGAGACAAAATGAGCTGTGGTTAATGGAATAAACTGCAACTTGGTGTGCAGCTGCTACTAGTGATGGGGATAATGGGAAAATTGGAAAATATGCATTTGGATGAAGAAACAGCACCCAAATAACTCATTGCAACACAATGAGCTGTGGTGGATGGAATGAACTGCAACTTGGTGTGCAGCTGGCACTAGGGGTGGGGATAATGGGAAAATTGGAAAATATGCATTTGGATGAAGAAACAGCACCCAAATAACTCATTGCAACACAATGAGCTGTGGTTAATGGAATAAACTGCAACTTGGTGTGTAGCTGCTACTAGGGATGGGGATAATGGGGACATTGGAAAATATGGATTTGGATGCAGAAACAGCACCCAAATAACTCAGTGAGACAAAATGAGCTGTGGTTAATGGATTGAGCTGAAACTTTGTGTGTAGCTGCAACTAGGGATGGAGATAATGAGAAAATTGGAAAATATGCATTTGGATGCAGAAACAGCACCCAAATAACTCATTGCAATGCAATGAGCTGTGGTTAATGAAATAAACTGCAACTTGGTGTGTAGCTGCTACTAGGGATGGGGATAATGGGAAAATTGGAAAATATGCATTTGGATGCAGAAACAGCACCCAAATAACTCATTGCAGCACAATGAGCTGTGGTTAATGGAATGAACTGCAACTTGGTATGTAGCTGCCACTAGGGGTGGGGATAATGGGAAAATTGGAAAATATGCATTTGGATGTGGAAACAGCACCCAAATAACTAATTGCAGCATAATGAGCTGTGGTGGATGGAATGAACTGAAACTTGGGTGTACAGCTGCCACTAAGGGTGGGGATAATGGGAAAATTTGCATTTGGATGCAGAATGGCACCCAAATAACTCATTCCAAGACAATAAGCTCTTAGTAGATGGTATGAACTGAAATGTGGTGTGCAGCTGCTACTAGGGATTGGGATGGTGGGAAACTGTTCAAACTTGAATTTGGATGCAGAAACCACACCAAAATATATCATGGCAGCACAATGAGCTGTGGTGGATGAAATGATCTGAAACTTGGTGTGCAGCTGCCAATAGGGATGGGGACACTGGGCAACTGTTCAAACGTGAACTTGCATAAAGGCAGCACTGAAAGAGGCCCCACTAAAAGGGACCCCCCACACTACGGAGTACATACTTGCTAAGTGGCCCTGGTCTAACACACTAATCCTCATTGTTGTGTGTCAGTTAACATTTCAAATTTGCGCCTTTTTTCAGAAAAGAGCCAACCAAAAGAACTGAACCCAGGAGCTTGAGTGTGATAGCAGCAACAAAGCACTAAACCACAAGGCATATGAAAAACAAAGCCAAAAGTAAACCTTAAACCTTAGGTGTGACGCGGTTATCACACTGACACACACAAAACTGTTCAAAACTGTTGAATAAATGGTGGCATGGGATAATGTGTGGCACACAAGGTAATACTTGCTCTGATTTCCCTATTTAGTGTTGGGTAATGAAAGTATAGTGCACTGCAGTGCAATGAGCTGGGGAAAATGGATTGAACTGAAACTTGGTGTGCAGCTACACATAGGGGTGCGGATAGAAGGGAAGTGGTCAAATTTGAATTTGCATACAGAAACTGCACCCAAATAACTCACTGCAACAGAATGAGCTATGGTAGATGGATTGAACTGAAATTTGGTGTGCAGCTACCACTAAGGGTGGGGATAGTAGGGAAGTGGTCAAATAAAAATTTTGTATGCAGAAACTGCACCTAAATAACTCATTGCAATGGAATGAGCTGTGTGGTGGATGTATTGAGCTGAAACTTGGGGTGCAGCTGCCACAAGGGGTAGGGATAGAAGGGAAGTGGTCAAATTTGAATTTTGCATACAGAAACTGCACCCAAATAACTCATTGCAACAGAATGAGCTATGGTAGATGGATTGAACTGAAACTTGGTGCCACTAGGTGTGGGGATAGTGGAAAAGTGGTCAAATTTGAATTTGCTCACTCAAACTGCACCTAAATAACTCATTGCAATGAAATGAGCTGTATGGTGGATGGATTGAGCTGAAACTTGGTGTGCAGCTACACATAGGGGTGCGGATAGAAGGGAAGTGGTCAAATTTGAATTTGCAATGAAACTTGATGTGCAGGTGCCACTAGGGGTGGGGATGATGGGGAAGTGGTCAAATTTAAATTTGCATGCAAAAACTGCACCCAAATAACTCATTGCAATGAAAAGAGCTGTATGGTGGATGGATTGAGCTGAAACTTGGTGTTCAGGTGCCACATGGGGTGGGGAGAAGGGGGAAGTTGTCAAATTTGAATTTGCTTGCAGAAACTGCTCCCAAATAACTCATTGCAATGGAATAAGCTACATGGTGGATGGATTGAGCTGAAACCTGGCGTGCAGGTGCCACATGGGGTGGGGAGATGGGGAAGTTGTCAAATTTGAATTTGCTTGCAGAAACTGCACCCAAATAACTCATTGCAATGGAATGAGCTGCATGGTGGATGGATTGAGCTGAAATCCCCACAGACCACCATCAGCGCTGGGGCATTGCTGTTGTGAATTATAGGTCGTTTTTGTTTTGAAAACTCTTTCCATTTCCAGCGATATACTCTAAACAGAACAACAAATGGCACCTGGGGTGGGGGGAACAACCCCCACTCCCAGTTACAGGTAAGGCTGCAACTGATGCCCATAGCTGAAAGGACAACACATAAGAGAATCAGTCCTGGAAGGACCAAACCTAAAAGGGGCCAGACCTAATAGTATTAGACCTGAAACAATCAGACCTAAAATGAGCAGACCTGAAACAATCAGACCCAAAACAACAAAACACTGTAACGTGCAGACCTAACCCTGGTCTACCATACTAATCCTCAAAGTTGTTGGTTGGTTTGTTGGTTAACACGAATTCAAATTGGCGCCTTTTGTAGCCAGTTGAATTTGCGCCTTTTTGCGCCTTTTTCCACACTGAACTTTTGAACATTGAACATTGAACTTTCAAATTTGCGCCATTTTTTTGGAAAGCCACTAAAAGGATCTGAACCTGGGAGGTCGCGCGTGAGGGCAACACATCACCACTAAGCCAGAAGGCTGTTGAGTTGGATGTGCAAAAGTCGACCTTTAACCTGAGGTGCGGTGACATGTTCTTGGTGTAACAGGTAAGATTTGAATTTGAATCTGTGATGGTCAATGGTGGCATGGGACAGATAATGTGTGGCATTGAGGGTAATAATTGCTCTGATTTCCCTATTTAGTGTTGGTTAAATAAAGAATGTATAGTGCATTGCAGTGCAATGAGCTGTGGTTAATGGAATAAACTGCAACTTGGTGTGCAGCTGCCACTAGGGGTGGGGATAATGGGAAAATTGGAAAATGTGCATTTGGATGCAGAAATGGCACCCAAATAACTCATTGCCACATAGTGAGCTGTGGTTAATGGAATGAACTGAAACTTGGTGTGCAGCTGCTACTAGGGATGGGGATAGTGCAAAAATGGTCAAATTTAAATTTGGATGTGGAAACTGCACCCAAATAACTCATTACAGCACAATGAGCTGTGGTTAATGGAATAAACTGCAACTTGGTGTGCAGCTGGCACTAGGGGTGGGGATAATGGGAAAATTGGAAAATATGCATTTGGATGCAGAAACAGCACCCAAATAACTCATTGCAACACAATGAGCTGTGGTGGATGGAATGAACTGCAACTTGGTGTGCTGCTGCCACCAGGGATGGGGATGATGGGAAAATGGGAAAATTGGCATTTGGATGCAGAAATAGCACCCAAATAACTCATTGCAACACAATGAGCTGTGGTTAATGGAATAAACTGCAACTTGGTGTGCAGCTGCTACTAGGG
Source organism: Paralinhomoeus sp. GSCO2_6 (assembly GCA_030248085.1). Lineage (NCBI taxonomy): Eukaryota > Metazoa > Nematoda > Chromadorea > Monhysterida > Linhomoeidae > Paralinhomoeus > Paralinhomoeus sp. GSCO2_6. The sequence continues at coordinate 5,844 of JASAMY010001246.1, forward strand.
ATGGGGATAAGGGGAAAATGGTCAAATTTATATTTGGATACAGAAAGTGCACCCAAATAACACATTGCAACACAATGAGCTGTGGTTAATGGAATGAACTGAAACTTGGTGTGCAGCTGCCACTAGGGGTGGGGATAATGGGAAAATGGGAAAATTTGCATTTGGAAGCAGAAATAGCACCCAAATAACTCATTGCAACACAATGAGCTGTGGTGGACTGAATAAACTACAACTTGGTGTGCAGCTGCCACTGGGGGTTGGGATAGGGGCAAAATGGTCAAATTTAAATTTGGATGTGGAAACTGCACCCAAATAACTCATTGCAGCACAATGAGCTGTGGTTAATGGAATGAACTGAGACTTGGTGTGCAGCTGCTACTAGGGATAGGGATAAGGGGAAAATGGTCAAATGTAAATTTGGATACAGAAAGTGCACCCAAATAACACATTGCAACACAATGAGCTGTGGTTAATGGAATGAACTGCAACTTGGTGTGCAGCTGCCACTAGGGGTGGGGATAATGGGAAAATGGTCAAATTTAAATTTGGATGTGGAAACTGCACCCAAATAACTCATTGCAGCACAATGAGCTGTGGTGAACTGAATGAACTGAAACTTGGTGTGTAGCTGCCACTAGGGATGCCGACAGTGGGAAACTGCTCAAACTTGAATGAGCAAAAGGGCCCCACTTGAGAGGCCATACTAAAAGAGGCCACACTAAAAGGGACCCCCCACACTACGGAGTGCATACTTGCTAAGTGGCCCTGGTCTACCAAACTAATCCCCATTTGTGTTTGTTGGTTGGTTGGTTGGTTGGTTGGTTTGTTAACACCAGTTCAAATTTGCGCCATTTTTCAAATGTCAAATTTGCGCCTTTTTGCGCCTTTTCCACACTGAACTTTTGAACATTGAACATTGAACTTTCAAATTTGCGCCATTGTTTTGGAAAGCCACTAAAAGGATCTGAACCTGGGAGGTCGCGCGTGAGGGCAACACATCACCGCTAAGCCAGAAGGCTGTTGAGTTAGATGTGCAAAAGTCGACCTTTAACCTGAGGTGTGGTGACATGTTCTTGGTGTAACAGGTGAGATTTGAATTTGAATCTGTGATGGTCAATGGTGGCATGGGACAGATAATGTGTGGCATTGAGGGTAATAATTGCTCTGATTTCCCTATTTAGTGTTGGTTAAATAAAGAATGTATAGTGCATTGCAGTGCAATGAGCTGTGGTTAATGGAATAAACTGCAACTTGGTGTGCAGCTGCCACTAGGGGTGGGGATAATGGGAAAATTGGAAAATGCGCATTTGGATGCAGAAATGGCACCCAAATAACTCATTGCCACATAGTGAGCTGTGGTTAATGGAATGAACTGAAACTTGGTGTGCAGCTGCTACTAGGGATGGGGATAGTGCAAAAATGGTCAAATTTAAATTTGGATGTGGAAACTGCACCCAAATAACTCATTACAGCACAATGAGCTGTGGTTAATGGAATAAACTGCAACTTGGTGTGCAGCTGGCACTAGGGGTGGGGATAATGGGAAAATTGGAAAATATGCATTTGGATGCAGAAACAGCACCCAAATAACTCATTGCAACACAATGAGCTGTGGTGGATGGAATGAACTGCAACTTGGTGTGCTGCTGCCACCAGGGATGGGGATGATGGGAAAATGGGAAAATTGGCATTTGGATGCAGAAATAGCACCCAAATAACACATTGCAACACAATGAGCTGTGGTTAATGGAATAAACTGCAACTTGGTGTGCAGCTGCTACTAGGGATGGGGATAAGGGGAAAATGGTCAAATTTATATTTGGATACAGAAAGTGCACCCAAATAACACATTGCAACACAATGAGCTGTGGTTAATGGAATGAACTGAAACTTGGTGTGCAGCTGCCACTAGGGGTGGGGATAATGGGAAAATGGGAAAATTTGCATTTGGAAGCAGAAATAGCACCCAAATAACTCATTGCAACACAATGAGCTGTGGTGGACTGAATAAACTACAACTTGGTGTGCAGCTGCCACTGGGGGTTGGGATAGGGGCAAAATGGTCAAATTTAAATTTGGATGTGGAAACTGCACCCAAATAACTCATTGCAGCACAATGAGCTGTGGTTAATGGAATGAACTGAGACTTGGTGTGCAGCTGCTACTAGGGATAGGGATAAGGGGAAAATGGTCAAATGTAAATTTGGATACAGAAAGTGCACCCAAATAACACATTGCAACACAATGAGCTGTGGTTAATGGAATGAACTGAAACTTGGTGTGCAGCTGCCACTAGGGGTGGGGATAATGGGAAAATGGGAAAATTTGCATTTGGAAGCAGAAATAGCACCCAAATAACTCATTGCAACACAATGAGCTGTGGTGGACTGAATAAACTACAACTTGGTGTGCAGCTGCCACTGGGGGTTGGGATAGGGGCAAAATGGTCAAATTTAAATTTGGATGTGGAAACTGCACCCAAATAACTCATTGCAGCACAATGAGTTGTGGTTAATGGAATGAACTGAGACTTGGTGTGCAGCTGCTACTAGGGATAGGGATAAGGGGAAAATGGTCAAATGTAAATTTGGATACAGAAAGTGCACCCAAATAACACATTGCAACACAATGAGCTGTGGTTAATGGAATGAACTGCAACTTGGTGTGCAGCTGCCACTAGGGGTGGGGATAATGGGAAAATGGTCAAATTTAAATTTGGATGTGGAAACTGCACCCAAATAACTCATTGCAGCACAATGAGCTGTGGTGAACTGAATGAACTGAAACTTGGTGTGTAGCTGCCACTAGGGATGCAGACAGTGGGAAACTGCTCAAACTTGAATGAGCAAAAGGGCCCCACTTGAGAGGCCATACTAAAAGAGGCCACACTAAAAGGGACCCCCCACACTACGGAGTGCATACTTGCTAAGTGGCCCTGGTCTACCAATAACTAATCGCCACTGTGACGTCTGTCCGCATATAGCCTAACGCTAATCTATGTGACGGGCGCCCGGTCGTTGCGCCCAACGGATCGCGTCGAATTCGGTACGGGCGGAAGCGCGGCCGAACGTTCTCGCACCAATTTCGCTTTGGCGCGAATCGCCCGCGCCAAATTTGAATTATTCCACTTTTAGGCGAAAATCCCGCTCGAGTCTCTAGCGCGTAATCGTGCGTTCGCCTACGCCGCCTCCTCGCCGCGTACGCGCGTCGGTCCGTCAGTCCGTGCGGCCCCCGCGCACCAGTCAGTGCGAGCGACGCACGTACATAGATAGGGCCGCTCGCTCTCTCCCCAGCGCGCAGTCTAATGATGAGAGCGTCTGCCCCTTCCCATGCTTAAAGTGCGTCTGGGGCCGGTCTCTTGGTGGCCAGTGCGCGCGCCCACTGTCCCTTCTCCTACCAGGCCAGAGCGGGACAAACAACATCTGCTGATGAATATGTAAGGTGCTAGCGCACGCACCCAGTGCAGTGGACTGGCGGCCACATGTAGCAGACTAGCGATGGTCGCGTCCAATGCGCTCGGCCAACAAGGAACCGCTCAAATCTCCATGAGTGGACGAGCCAAGCAAAGCTAGTATCTCGCGAACTCTGCTAAGCGGCCGCTGCTGCACGACGAGAGTTCGCCTCTGTCACAATCCTTGCGCAGCGTTGCCGCCAGCACAGCCGATGACATGGGGTTTGGCGAGCGAAATGGGGGGTAACAACTGCAGTTGCAACTACGATGACGCGCTTCTCCACACCGCGGCGAGGGCAGTTCTGCTCATGAGATGATGATGGTGTAAACATGTTTCATGGCTAGCAGCTTCAGTCCGGTTCTGCGTCTGAGGCGGCTGTCGAGTGGACAACATCTTCAGCGGGTGTGCAAATGCATAGAAAAGCGCCCTAATTAGGCAAAAGCGCTATTTTGAACAGTAGACAAAGGTTTACACAATGTACACTCATTTAGCCATGCAGTGAAAACTGCAAACACTCTTCTAATCAGTGACTGTCCATCCTACTCTAACATGGTTAATCAGCAATGACAAACCTAGGCAATTCTTGGGTTGTATGCCACTAATGTGAAAAGCATTCTAAGCCATCTATATTACTAAAGCACAATGTTTGTTTGTTTGTTTGTTTGTTTGTCTGCAACGCTGCCCAGAGTGTTGTGCTGGACGGATTGAGCTGAAATTTTGTGTGTAGATTGCTTGCAACACTTCACCGTCAAAATAAGAGTGGCACCGCTGAAGCTACCGTAATCCGTGAGATATGCAAATTGCGCCTACGTGTTTTATCGAATTTGAGAATTCAGTGTCAAATCTGCTTGGGATATATGTAATCGACCGTGCTGATCACGAATATCACATCCGTTTTCCAATGCGATACCGTAAGCACGAGATACAACGCATTGAATATGCAAATTGCGCTTGATTGAATTTGAGAATTCAGTGTCAAATCTGCTTGGGATATATGTAATCGACCGTGGTGATCACGAATCTCACATCCGCCTTCCAGTTCGACACCGTAATCCCGAGATATAGCATTATCTTTTTCTACAGTAGTAACTATGACTGTTTGTGGGTTCTGTCTGCAGCACATAGAGTTCTGCTGGATGGATTGAGCTGAAATTTTGTATGAAGCTTGCTTGGCACATTTTACCATCAAAATAAGAGTGGCACTACTGAAGCTATCGTAATCCATGCGTTATGCAAATATAAATAAATTGTATGATAATACAGCACATTTTATGCGTGCTTCTGACTTATCAGAAGTGTTTAGAAAACAGTACCGTACAGATCAATGGTGTAGTGGTTATGATGTCCGTTACTTTTCTGAAGGTCCTGTGATCAAACCTCTGCCATAGAAATACTTGTAACTTTTTTGTCTATAACTTTTTTGTTTTGCACGTGTTTATGCTATAAAAACTTTGAACTTTTTATTATTTTTTACTTTGTTTTACAGGTGTTAACGCTATAAAAACTTGTATTGCACGCTCATGCACGCACGCACGCGCGCGCACGCACGCACGCACGCACGCACGCACGCACGCACGCGCACATGGACATGGACACGCGCACACACGCACACGCACGCACGCGCACGCACGCACGCACGCGCACGCACGCACGCGCACGCACGCACGCGCACGCACGCAAGCACGCACGCACGCACGCACACGCACATGGACACGGACACGCGCACTCACATGCACGCACGCACGCACGCACGCTCGCACGAACACGCATGCACATGGACATGGACACGTGCATGCACGCACGCGCACGCTCGATCGCACGCACGCACGCACCCATACACGCACACACACACACACGGACGCACCCACGCACGCACGCGCACTCATGCACGCACGCACACACACATGGACACGGACACGCGCGCGCGCGCGCACGCACGCACGGACTCGCGAGTGGGCGCACGCACGCATGCGCGTGTATGTGTTAGCATTTTAGTGGTGCGTTGTTTTAGTTTTTCTTGGCGTTGAGCATTGATCGTCGACGCATTAAGCGCAATAAATGAAATATTGTGGTGCGTTTTGCCCGGTCCAATGGCCCAATGAACTTGGATTTCCCCGAAAAAAAACGGCTGAAAACAATTGATGCGTGCGTCCGCGTCCGCTGCTGCGTCCGATGAAAACTTTCTTAATTTTAGGCTTTGCATAGGCTTAGTCCAGACTTTGCTTAGGCTTATGCTTTGGCTTTGATTTGGCTTAGGCTTATGCTTCGCTTAGGCTTAGGCTTCACTTAGGTTTCGAACGCAGTGGACGCGGACGCAACAATTGTGCTTTGCCAAAAAAAGACCACGTAAGGAAGACACAAGCCCATCCCGCCGAAAACCGCCCGCCCACGGCGCGCTGGAATGGAATCGGAAGCGTCGGACCGCGATCCTAGCTTAGACCAGGTCCAAAGTCTTTGCGCCTGCAGATCAAGGTGCATGAACATATGTGAGCAACCATGCAGATTACAAAAAAGCCAATTATTATTAGCTGACTCTGAAGGGCGGATTAAAACAATTAGCCCACTGCCCATATGGGATTTATGGTGTGTCTGCTCAAGATGGTATAGTGCCTAATATTTACTATTGAATGTAATGACTGGAGATGTAATGACGCAAGAATAAAGCGTTACAACAAAAAAGGTGAAATGTTTTTCTGTATTGCAGAAGTGCATTGGTTGCATTGGTTGACTTCCTTTGGCTTTTGCTGCAAGCACTTTACAGATTCGTCATTGTTGTTTTTAAACTGAGCATTCACAGCATGGTTTTATGACACATTGTATTGATGATGAGTCACTACTGAGGACATGAAAATATTGATACTGAATCACTTCTGAGCACGTTTTTGATGATGAATGACAAACGACAAAAGAGATGAAAGGTTTCTCAGATATAGCAACAATCTCTGCCTATTCTCGCCCCCAACCCCCCATTGGTCATTGAGCTACTCGACCTTTGGGGGCCTCTGGGCGATAAACTATTTTCGGGCTCTCCCATTCTCTCCAGCCCCCCTCCCCCCCCCTTGCATCGGTTCATGGTCTTCTTTGTGTGCGCGTTTTGGGCATGTTTCGGATTGTTCGTGTTGGGTTGCGCGAGCAAAACGTTTTTGAACATACAGCACATACAAACAGACACGCCAACAAGTTTATGCTCTCTCCCTCCCTGCCACACAGCATCACCACCGAAAATAAAACAAAACTTCTGCAAACGAGTCTCAGCGCATGTCTCCAATTTACATCGTGGGTGTGTTGATATGAAATTTATTTAAAACAGAGTGGGTGTTACAAGCAATTCTGTAGTATTCATGCAAATACGTTGGTTGACATGCATTGGCTTTGGTTGACCTGCATTCCAACACTTTGTGCAGTGATTTATCATTGTACAACTGAGTATTCTCAACATTACTTTATTTCATGAGACAAATTGATGTCGAACCACTTTGGAGCACTTTGCAAGCAGGAGTCCTGAGTTCGAAGCGGCTAGTACCTGTAACTGGGTCTGGCAGAGTGGGGGGGGGGGGGTATCTGTCCGATTTTGGGGGAGGGGGTCTCCGGAGCAAAAAGTGGGGGGGGGGTAGCTGGCCATTGTTTGAGTTATAATGGTACTTTTTGGTCTAAAATGGGTATAAAAAGGGTGTAAACAGTGTTATTTAGCTGTTTTATGGTCATACAACACTGAAAAGCACTGAAAAACACCAACAGTTACTCACCTTTATCGTTTTACACACTAGACGCCCGTAGCGGCCTTCGGCCACCCCCCGCCCCATCCAGCCCACCTGTCGAACATGCTAGCTGTTCAGTGGGCCCGTGTGTCAACGCAGGCTAGCTGTTCAGCAGGTTGACTCGTCCGCGTATCAATGCAGGCTAGCCGTGACTCGTCTGCATGTCGACGCAGGCTAGCTGTTCAGTGTACTGTCCAGTCCACCTGTCGATCGCGCTAGCCGCTCAGCGTGCCGTCCAGCCAGTCCGCCTGTCGATCGCGCTAGCTGTTCAGCATGCCGTCCAGTCCGCCTGTCGATCGCCCCAGCTGTCCAGCGTGCCGTCCAGTCCGCCTGTCGATCGCGCTAGCTGTTCAGCATGCCGTCCAGTCCGCCTGTCGATCGCCCTAGCTGTTCAGTGTGCCATCCAGTCCGCCTGTCGATCGCGCTAGCTGTTCAGCGTGTCGTCCAGTCCGCCTGTCGATTGCGCTAGCTGTTCAGCATGCTGTCCAGTCCGCCTGTCAATCGCCCCAGCTGTTCAGCGTGCCGTCCAGTCCACCTGTCGATCGCGCTAGCTGTTCAGCGTGCCGCCCAGTCTGCCTGTCGATCGCCCCAGCTGTCCAGCGTGCCGTCCAGTCCGCCTGTCGATCGCGCTAGCTGTTCAGCGTGCCGTCCAGTCTGCCTGTCGATCGCCCCAGCTGTCCAGAGTGCCGTCCAGTCCGCCTGTCGATTGCGCTAGCTGTTCAGCGTGCCGTCCAGCCAGTCCGCCTGTCGATCGAGCTAGCTGTTCGGCATGCCGTCCAGCCAGTCCGCCTGTCGATCGAGCTAGCTGTTCAGCCTGCCGTCCAGTCCGCCTGTCGATCGCGCTAGCTGTTCAGCGTGCCGTCCAGTCCGCCTGTTGATCGCCCCAGCTGTTCAGCGTGCCGTCCAGTCCACCTGTCGATCGCGCTAGCTGTTCAGCGTGCCGTCCAGACAGTCCGCCTGTCGACCGAGCTAGCTGTTCAGTGTGCCATCCAGTCCGCCTGTCGATCGCGCTAGCTGTTCAGCGTGCCGTCCAGTCCGCCTGTCGATCGCCCCAGCTGTCCAGCGTGCCGTCCAGTCCGCCTGTCGATCGCGCTAGCTGTTCAGCATGCCGTCCAGTCCGCCTGTCGATCGCCCTAGCTGTTCAGTGTGCCATCCAGTCCGCCTGTCGATCGCGCTAGCTGTTCAGCGTGTCGTCCAGTCCGCCTGTCGATTGCGCTAGCTGTTCAGCATGCCGTCCAGTCCGCCTGTCAATCGCCCCAGCTGTTCAGCGTGCCGTCCAGTCCACCTGTCGATCGCGCTAGCTGTTCAGCGTGCCGTCCAGTCTGCCTGTCGATCGCCCCAGCTGTCCAGCGTGCCGTCCAGTCCGCCTGTCGATCGCGCTAGCTGTTCAGCGTGCCGTCCAGTCTGCCTGTCGATCGCCCCAGCTGTCCAGCGTGCCGTCCAGTCCGCCTGTCGATTGCGCTAGCTGTTCAGCGTGCCGTCCAGCCAGTCCGCCTGTCGATCGAGCTAGCTGTTCGGCATGCCGTCCAGCCAGTCCGCCTGTCGATCGAGCTAGCTGTTCAGCCTGCCGTCCAGTCCGCCTGTCGATCGCGCTAGCTGTTCAGCGTGCCGTCCAGTCCGCCTGTTGATCGCCCCAGCTGTTCAGCGTGCCGCCCAGTCCACCTGTCGATCGCGCTAGCTGTTCAGCGTGCCGTCCAGACAGTCCGCCTGTCGATCGAGCTAGCTGTTCAGTGTGCCATCCAGTCCGCCTGTCGATCGCGCTAGCTGTTCAGCGTGCCGTCCAGTCCGCCTGTCGATCGCCCCAGCTGTCCAGCGTGCCGTCCAGTCCGCCTGTCGATCGCGCTAGCTGTTCAGCATGCCGTCCAGTCCGCCTGTCGATCGCCCTAGCTGTTCAGTGTGCCATCCAGTCCGCCTGTCGATCGCGCTAGCTGTTCAGCGTGTCGTCCAGTCCGCCTGTCGATTGCGCTAGCTGTTCAGCATGCCGTCCAGTCCGCCTGTCAATCGCCCCAGCTGTTCAGCGTGCCGTCCAGTCCACCTGTCGATCGCGCTAGCTGTTCAGCGTGCCGTCCAGTCTGCCTGTCGATCGCCCCAGCTGTCCAGCGTGCCGTCCAGTCCGCCTGTCGATCGCGCTAGCTGTTCAGCGTGCCGTCCAGTCTGCCTGTCGATCGCCCCAGCTGTCCAGCGTGCCGTCCAGTCCGCCTGTCGATTGCGCTAGCTGTTCAGCGTGCCGTCCAGCCAGTCCGCCTGTCGATCGAGCTAGCTGTTCGGCATGCCGTCCAGCCAGTCCGCCTGTCGATCGAGCTAGCTGTTCAGCCTGCCGTCCAGTCCGCCTGTCGATCGCGCTAGCTGTTCAGCGTGCCGTCCAGTCCGCCTGTTGATCGCCCCAGCTGTTCAGCATGCCGTCCAGACAGTCCGCCTGTCGATCGAGCTAGCTGTTCAGCCTGCCATCCAGTCCCCCTGTCGATCGCGCTAGCTGTTCAGCGTGCCGTCCAGCCAGTCCGCCTGTCGATCGAGCTAGCTGTTCCAGTCCCCCTGTCGATCGCGCTAGCTGTTCAGCGTGCCGTCCAGCCAGTCCGCCTGTCGATCGTGCTAGCTGTTCAGCGTGTCGTCCAGTCCGCCTGTCGATTGCGCTAGCTGTTCAGCATGCCGTCCAGTCCGCCTGTCAATCGCCCCAGCTGTTCAGCGTGCCGTCCAGTCCACCTGTCGATCGCGCTAGCTGTTCAGCGTGCCGTCCAGTCTGCCTGTCGATCGCCCCAGCTGTCCAGCGTGCCGTCCAGTCCGCCTGTCGATCGCGCTAGCTGTTCAGCGTGCCGTCCAGTCTGCCTGTCGATCGCCCCAGCTGTCCAGCGTGCCGTCCAGTCCGCCTGTCGATTGCGCTAGCTGTTCAGCGTGCCGTCCAGCCAGTCCGCCTGTCGATCGAGCTAGCTGTTCGGCATGCCGTCCAGCCAGTCCGCCTGTCGATCGAGCTAGCTGTTCAGCCTGCCGTCCAGTCCGCCTGTCGATCGCGCTAGCTGTTCAGCGTGCCGTCCAGTCCGCCTGTTGATCGCCCCAGCTGTTCAGCATGCCGTCCAGACAGTCCGCCTGTCGATCGAGCTAGCTGTTCAGCCTGCCATCCAGTCCCCCTGTCGATCGCGCTAGCTGTTCAGCGTGCCGTCCAGCCAGTCCGCCTGTCGATCGAGCTAGCTGTTCCAGTCCCCCTGTCGATCGCGCTAGCTGTTCAGCGTGCCGTCCAGCCAGTCCGCCTGTCGATCGAGCTAGCTGTTCAGCATGCCATCCAGACAGTCCGCCTGTCGATCGAGCTAGCTGTTCAGCCTGCCATCCAGTCCCCCTGTCGATCGCGCTAGCTGTTCAGCGTGCCGTCCAGACAGTCCGCCTGTCGATCGAGCTAGCTGTTCAGCCTGCCATCCAGTCCCCCTGTCGATCGCGCTAGCTGTTCAGCGTGCCGTCCAGCCAGTCCGCCTGTCGATCGAGCTAGCTGTTCAGCCAGCCATCCAGTCCGCCTGTCGATCGCGCTAGCTGTTCAGGGTGCCGTCCAGTCCGCCTGTTGATCGCCCCAGCTGTTCAGCGTGCCGTCCAGTCCGCCTGTCGATCGCGCTAGCTGTTCAGCCTGCCGTCCAGCCAGTCCGCCTGTCGATCGAGCTAGCTGTTCAGCCTGCCATCTAGTCCGCCTGTCGATCGCCCCAGGTTTTCAGCGTGCCGTCCAGTCCACCTGTCGATCGCCCCAGCTGTTCAGCGTGCCATCCAGTCCGCCTGTCCAGCGCGCTAGCTGCTTGGCGCGCCATCTGTTCAGTGGGTCGACTGTTGGCATATGCTGTTCACATCTGAAACCGGTTCTAGCGATGACAGGTCGAACGAGCCGCATCGCACCTTTATCCGTGCACGCAGGCGATATTGCTGTCGATTTTGTTTAGTTTCCTTTTAGGATCGCTTGTTTCCATTACAGTACCGTTTGTTTCCTTCTTGCCCCTTTAGGCTTACTACTTACCCCTTTAGACCTTAGAAACACCGTTTTCGCTTCTTTTTGTCACTTTCACCATTTATCGGTATTTATCGTTGAAACCAGCAGCATATATGGAAATGCCGGGCGAGGCCGAGTCGATCAAGCCATCGCCCATCCAGATCCGTCGGGCCGTTCGAGAGAACCGAAAAAGTAATCGTTTTCTAAAAGACGCGTTCCCTGCAGGACAAACATTAGTCACACCAAAATATTTGTCCCAGAGTCGTATTTTCGCTATTTATCGGTATTACCGGTAATTATGAACAAAACGAATAGCGTCTGACGAAATGCGGCGCGATGCCGAGTCGAACGAGCCATCGCCCGTCCGGATCCGTCGAGCCGTTCGAGAGTTATAGTCCGGACGCACGCACGCACGCACGCACGCACAGACAGCCGCCGGAGTTGTAAGTAGATGACGAAAATCCTTTGGGGAAATTCTGGGGGGGGGTCGGGGGGGAGTTGGGGGGTGGTTGAAAAACTAGTGGGGGCCCCCAAAGCCCCCCCAACCACCCCCCCAGTTACAGGTATGTACCTAGCTTAGGATGCGCACACTGTCATCTGTGTGCACGCATACATACATGGCACAAACGCAATTACAGATCATGCACATACATATTGTGGTTGTGCGATTTGTTTCCAGGTATTCAGTCAAACCCCCTAAAGCGCCCTAGAATTTGTGGCATCATGAGCAGAGTAGCAAATGAATCAATGAACGGGCAGCCGAGTTGACAACTGGGGCGACGACGACGCCCAACGATTACAGCAACAGCAAATGCACATCAGCTGCCTCTGCGTTGTCAACGAAGCCGAACGAAGTCGGTATCATGATGTTTGCTGTAGGTCTTTGGCTCTAGCGAAGTAGGCCACGGCAGCTGCGCCCTTAGTAGAGCTGTGGTCGACTGTTGCTCATTTCTAAGGGCAGAAAATGACCCAAGTGCCTTGCGCATTGCGCGAGCGCTCCAGCTGAGGAGCTTGTCCACTCAGCAGCCGCCTCAGGTGCAGAACCAAACTGAAGCCGCTGGCCGAGCAACCTGTTTATACCATCGTCAACTCATGAGCAGAACTGCCTTCGCCGAGGGCCAGTTCGCTGCCACGATTCTGGGGGGGGGGGTAGCGTTAAACCCAGTACCTAGGGGGATGGGACCCCCAGGCATGTCTTGAAGTTGACAACTGCGGCGGCGGCGACGCCCAACGATTGTCAACTGCCTCTGTTTTGTCAACGGCGAAGCCGAGGTTGGCGTCGCACCAGCGGCCACCCTCTGTAGCTTGTAGCAGGCAAGGAGGAGTCGACCGAGGCTGATGGCCGCTGCAACTGCGTCCTTGCTAGAGCCTAGGTCGACTGTTGGTCGTTTCTAAGGGTAGAAAATGGCGAAGCACCCTACGCATTGCGCGACCCCACCCGCTGAGGAACGCGTATGCTCAGCAGCCGCCTCAGAGGCAGAACTGGACCGAAACCGCTTGCCGAGACAAATGTTTATGCCATCATCGTCTCGTGTGCAAAATTGCCCTCGTCGTGGGGTGGAGCAACCCGTCGTAGTAGTTGTAACCGCAGTTGTCATCCGCCAGTTCTGTCGCATCGTGGCCGCGTTTTCAACACTGTGCTGGCAGCAACGCCGCCCAATGCGGCTGTACCGCGCGTTTTCATCGCGCGTCCGCTCGTGGCGACTTGAGGCGTTCCTTCTCCATATGACTGCCAAGCGAGTGGGAGGCTACCGGTTTCTGCCAGTACACTGCACTGGGCGTGTGCGCTGCGTACATGTATACGTAGGTAGGTCAGATGTTGTTTGTCCGGCCTGGGAGAGGGGGCAGTGGGTGTTCGCTCACTGGGCAGCAGCGTTCATTCCCACCAAGAGAAGGGGCCCCAGACGCACATTAGCATGCAAAGGAGCGACGCGCGTACCTACCTACGCCCATCATTAGACGGCGCGCGGGCGAGGGAGCGAGCCGCCCTATCTATGTACGTGCGTCGGTCGCCCCCCACTGACTGGTGCGCGAGCGGCCGCACGGACTGGCGGACCGACGCGCGAACGGGACGGGGAGGCCGCGCGGGCGAACGCACGATTACGCGCTAGAGGCCCGCGCTGGATTTTGGCCTAAATGTGGAATAACTCGAATTTGGCGCGCGCGATTCGCGCCAAAGTGAAATTTGCTCGACAACTTTTCGCCGGGCTTCCGCCCGTACCGAATTCGGCGCGATCCGTTCGGCGCAACGAGCCGCTACGCGTGACATAGATTAGCGTTGGGCTATATGCAGACAGACATCACAGTGGCGATTAGTTATTAGTAGATGTCTTGCCTGCACATCACCAACTGTACATCATCAACTGACCCACATGTCACAAGTTTTAGCATTGTGCCGATTGAGTATGCAGGGCATACTTTGACAGCGTCAGGTCCATGGTAATGGGTAATGAATGATAACGTCTTGTTAGAGACATGAGATATGAGTTGATGGACCTTTGTGTTTTGGCTTGACTGAGTGACATGGCTCGCACAAAAAACGCCGAATATGTGACGTGTTGCTGCGTTTGGTTCGGATTTTATACATGGTTTGTTCAAACTGAAGTTGATCAGCTGCAATGCAGTAATGGCTATAGATTCAATGGGGCCTTAATACCACTCCTTTTCAAACTGGACTTCAACAATAGAGCGTCACATATTCTCCTTTTTTTTGCAGCCACCTGCAAATTTTTCCTTAATACAGTGTTTTTTCGTAAGATGAGGGTTGTTTCTGTAATTCAACACCTACACCCACGCACGCACACACGCACGCACGGTCGCATGCACACGGTGATGTAAAGAATCAAAATGATTGTTATGACTAGGGGGTCAACTTTTGTGTTTTATGCGAAGTGATGCGACGTATCCACATCCAGTTATGTTGTGAAGCAGCTGATTTGATGGTGTGCGTGCGTGCGTGCACTTCTGCAGTGCCATATTGGTTCGTCGGAGCATAGTGGTGTAAAGAACCAAAATAATCTACACGGGCAGGCGGTCAACTTTCGTGGTTTAGCCAAAGTGATACGACCTACCCATATCGATATTTATCGATTATTCTGGAAGTGAAAATATTTTGGTGCGTCGGATCGTGTTGACTTCAAGGAATGAAATGTTCTCCATCGAAGGTTGATCAACTTTATTATTGATGTTTATGACATCCGACCTACCAACACCGAAATATCGCCAATTTCCGTTATTGGTATAATGGGGGGTGTCATTTTGGTGCGTCCAATTTGGTCCAATTGTCCAAAGTGACCTATTCCACATCGGGCTGATCAACTTTGTCCTTTATAGCAAAGCTGTGCGATCAGCCGTTGAAGCGCCTATAGCTGACAAACTTTTTTTCCCAAATTTTTAATTGCCAATATCTCATTATGTGGTGTGAATTTTGAAAGTCTGGCAAGCTTCTAGACTCACGTTGTGAAACTGTTCACGAAACTCAAAAAATATTTGGGGGTTTACTCGGCACTTTTTGGAGATTTACTCTTGGTAGAAACTAGGGATGAGCATGGGCCGGGCCGGGCCGAAATTCCAGGCCCGTTTTGCGGGCCGGGCCGGGCCGGGCCTGCGTTTTGAGGGTGCGGGCCAGGCCGGGCCGGGCCGGACGTTCTTGGCTGGCCAACGTAGATAGCTACCTATGTAATGCATTGTAAGTATCTGCGACTATTCTGCACCGTATTAGCAACTTTGTATTCTATGACGCGCGTCTTTCGCGCTCAAATGGTGCAAAGGCCGTAAAATGGTTGTGAAATGCGATTCTGAGAGGTGGATGCGCCATTCCGTTAAGTAAATCACGCCAATTGGCATACGGTATTTCAGTAAATTGTACACTGTAGTGACTGTACTTATTTCGTGTTGCGGGCCGGGCCGGGCCGGGCCTGCGATATTGAGCAGTTGGACGGGCCGGGCCGGGCCGGGCCTGGATTTTGAGGGTGCGGGCCGGGCCGGGACGGGCCGGACTATCTGGCGGGCCGGGCCGGGCCGAGATGTGCAGGCCCGTGCTCATCCCTAGTAGAAACAGGCCCAAAAAAACGACTATGTCCGAAAATACGCATAAAATTGGCAACAACTCAAGATTGGTAAGACGTAGGCACTCGTGCTTTAGAGGGCAAAGTTGTTGCCGCGGATTCCATAAACGCGCCAAGTTTCATTCCTATTGGATGCGGCATTTTCGAGTGGTGGTCCAAAAACTGCGTGGAGAACACGAAAAAAAAACGACGCCTTTTCGAAACATTTTTGGGCGTTTCCCCTTAACGCGCAGTAATACTGCAACGCGCTGTGGCATGTACGATCCCCCGATGAATGCGCTTCTCTTGCGCCATAACGCGCCGAAATCGGTTCAGGCAATCAAAAGTTATAGGCGATCGAAAATCCGTATTCTCGCCCGCGCAAGTGCTCACATATTAGGGTTGTACGCTGACGCGTACACCCTGATACAGACGCATACAAGGTACACAGTCACTGGTGAGTGTTTTAGCTGACCGGTATTTGGTAATCAATTGTGCTAGTGTGTCACTTTCTATCGAACGACGAACCTGCAGGCGTTCGTTTCTTTCTACTGTCACAGTTATCCGTGGAGCGAACACCGTACATTTTTTTAATTGCGCCCCTTTTACAGTGCAGCAATCTAATAGTGCTTTACTGAGTGATTATTGCCATAGAGTATGCAGCACGCGTCTTTATTGGATCTGGCACGCGCCACCGCCTTCTCTTCCAAAAGCTTTGATGCCACCTCTGGCTCTTCCATCCTTTTGAGGCGGCTTTGCGTCTTGGGCTTCTCCCTGCGAAGCTTCGCTCAATTTCGTCGTCGCGGTCGCCTGTGCAGCCTGACTGTTGGCGCCAGTCGCGGACCCGAACTGGTTGCCAGCTGACTGCTGCAGCTGCAGCTGCTGTGGAGCCCTGGCACCCATCGCTCTGGGACGCAGGGAGGAGCGATCGATGAGCTCGTTGATCTTCTTCACTTGATTGCAAAACACGAAGTTGTCGTCGTGAATAGCTTTCTTGCCCGACCTCGGCACGAACTGCATCTGGAACAGGCGAGCGTGGCGAGCTCTCCTTTGCACACAGACTGTGTACTTGACGTTCAAAGCTGCAAAGACCTCGAGTCCTCTTCCGAAAGTCATTTTGTATGCCCTGCCTACTGTATGCATTCAGTCGTAACCGTTTTCGGTAAATAATCGGTCTTTTTCAAAGCTACGGTAATTACCGTTACCGGTTTTCTCAATACCGTAAATTTCCGTACAGTTAATTACCGGTCTTGGCGGTAACTTTCGGAACCGGAAATTATCGGTTTCTTTCAAACCCCTAATTACCGCTTCGTTTTAGTTTTTTTACCTTTTAAAATTCTCGGTTTTTACTTTGTCGGTTTTGTTTCGGCTTACGAATCTACCTACATGCAGTAATAGCCCGTTCTACGGCATGTTACATCATTCATTTGTATGTATTGTAGCAAAAGGGCATCATGTCACGTCACACCTTGTCTCCCCAAAAGAATAGTCCCTTCATGCCTTGCCGCCCAGTGGGAAAGTCCACTTGCAGGCCTTTGGGACCGCAGTAGAACGCTTCCCCGTTGCGGTCACATTTGATGATGACGTGGAACTGAGCGACGTCGACGACCGTGCCAGTCGACGCGTTGGCCAGCCGCGCAGCCGGCGGAATGCGGTCGTTGGCCATGCCGGGCGCCCCGAACTTCTCTTGGAAGAAGGGCACCAGAATATAGGAGTCCTGATGATGACGAGCGACGTTGACAGAGGCGTGCCGGTGCGCGCGTGGCCTTGCGTGTGTGTGGGTGTGTGTGCGCGCGCGCGCGCGCGCGCGCGCGTGCGTGCGTGCGTGCGTGCGCGCCTGCGTGCGTGCGTCGATATGTTATAGTATAGCGCACCTGGCAGAAGGTACCTTTCAGCTCGACCGTCTGGTTGACATGCGAGAACTTGCCGTCTTGTGACTGGGGAGTACGAAACAGATGCGTGTGCTGGTTGAGCAGCGTCAGTATGGGCTTGTCGCCGCCGAAGTGGGTCCGGAAGACCGCTTGGATCACGGCTCGGTCCACCTTTGAAGCCGCCTTTTTGGAATGTAGCAAAAAAGTGGACATGTCGTTGGCCGTGCGAATCCTCGACTCTGACGAGGCAACAAAGTACATTGCCAGAGCCAAAACGTCCCTAAAACGCAGGCGCTGCCGCTCTCGCAACGCCACGCCACGAACACCTGCACCTTGGGGTTGTGCGTCCCATTTGTGTATCACAAAGGATGAGAAACCAAACTGGACTGTCAGGCGGAGACTCTACGCAGACGTTGCCATGTATACGGTATGCAGAGGAAGCGCAACAGGCCTTTATAAGCAAAGCCAGCGTATCCCCCACTCCGCTTCCTTGAAATCTCAAGGTATCTCAAGGTACCGGTATTCGTCGGACGTGACGCTGAAGGGGCAGTGGCTGGGCGCGACCGCGCCGTCCTCGGCGACCTTGTAGAGATGGGGCCTGCCGACGCAGAAGGTCGCCTGCGCATTCGTCAGCGGCTGACGCTTCCCGATGGCGTAGTCGACCGACTTGATGCGGCCGTACTCGATCGAGAACTCGCCCCTTGGATACTCGCAGCCGAGCAAAGACTTCTGGGACTTTCCTGCATGTGTGGACTTGGGTGACGCGCACGCACGCAAGCAAGCACGCACGTACGCACCCACCCACGCACGCACCCTGCGGCGGCGGCACCCGCGCGGCGCTGCTGGCGCCACCGTGTCGGTGCACCAGAGCACCGCTGCTAGCCTGGTGGACGTTGCTGCTGGAGTTCGTTTTGGCCATTTGACGCTCATGCTGCTGCAGCTGAAGAGGCCGCAGAAGCGAGTTGATTTGTTTCACTTCGTTGCACATGGGGAAGACGTATCCAAACGCGCTCTTCTTCGCCTGGCTTGGTTGAAGCAGCACCTGTAGAGGCATTTCAATTCGCCTTCAACGCCTTCAATTTTGCTATACAAAAACTATACTATTGTGTCACAAAGACTGCATACTCCTTGGTCTAATGGTTACAGAGGTCTGCATACAGAGGTCTAATGGTTACAGAGTCTGCATGCATACAGACTGCATACAGTCTAATGGTTACAGAGGTGGAGGGGAGGGCAGATAGGGGTCAGGCTACCTACCTACATATATATACACAATGCCT
The DNA here is from genome assembly GCA_030248085.1 of Paralinhomoeus sp. GSCO2_6. Taxonomy (NCBI): domain Eukaryota; kingdom Metazoa; phylum Nematoda; class Chromadorea; order Monhysterida; family Linhomoeidae; genus Paralinhomoeus; species Paralinhomoeus sp. GSCO2_6. The sequence goes on from JASAMY010001246.1 coordinate 24,209, forward strand.
ATCTATAGGTACACTCAGATGCATGCACATGGTATGTACTGTACCTTGTCTCCGTAGTGGAGCACGGACTTGACGCCGTGCTGGTTGGCCGTGTGCTTGTCCTGGAGTCCCAGCTCGTCGCACTGGTAGAGTGTGCCATCGTCGGCCTTGATGAGGCCCTGGCGCCTGCTCACGGCCACCACCGTGCCCGTGGAGAGCGTCACGGAGAAGTAGACGCTGTTCAGCACGTCCTGCTCCATGCCCGGAGCCGAGAAGTTCTCCTGACTCGAAGGGATCCAGATGTACGAGTCCTGAGAATATACGTACCGCTGATTTTCACTTGGGACTCCCTTCAGTTCAGACTCCCTTGGGCAATGGATTCACGTCGTACTGATTGCGTTCACGACTCATCGTCACATTCCTGCCAGCCAGTGAGGAGTGTTTAGTGCCCCTCCTCCACCCCAAGGGAAACGACGGAGACGCGATATGACCCGCTGATTTCCCAACGCTTACGCCTAGTGCTGTGTTGTGGTCCCAAAACTTATATTGTCCCGTTTATATTGGCGTTTTCTCGTTTGCTCCCTGGATGCGCGCACCCGACAAAATCGGCCGTCCAGCTTGATGGGTGTCGTCCAGTGGATCGCCTGATTCTGGTTTCGGCCAGCTCGTCGGGCCGCGTTGCTGCCGCAGCCGAACAATTCGGAGTGGTCACTGAGCAGCCGCAGCAGGCGTTCCTGGTTGCTGCTGCAGCCCGGGAACTGAGAGAGCACGCTCTCGATGGTCCTGCCGTCGACGAGCCGGCCGATCTCCCCCGAGAGGTAGAGGAAGTGGCCCAGCTCCTCCGGGGTGCAGCCATTGGGATTGGCGGCGACGAAGTGCAGGATGGCGCCCAACACGTCTCTGAATCGGTCGCTCCGAAACAAAACGCAACGCTGGTGCGTGTGAGAAGACGCATATCTACCTACATGTATCTGCAGAAACACGGCTGATGAAAATGATGAAGAGCAACAATGTACCGCGGATGACTAGATATTGAAGGCACCTGGACTGGAAGTTTGTGCTTTCTGCGTAGCCTCTAACCCCACCGGACATGCCGAATTGTTAGACAGTGGGCATATTGAGCGGCTTCCCGGCAAATTTGTGCACGACACGACACGAGCGGGTACGTGCACAGTGCACAGTAGCTCAGTGCTTCGAGAGCGGGTAGCTCAGTGGTAAAGCGTCGTGCTCGGCGCGCTCGTGGTCGGGGGTTCAACTCCCTTCCGCCGAGGTCACTGAGCGATATAAAGGGGCGTAAAGCCCGCGCTTCTTGTGCATAAGAGACGTGAAACATTGATTTGATTGAAAGCGCCAGCCAGACGTTTTTACGTTAGAAGTCAGGCAGGCGGACCTGTACTGCGAGGTCCTCCGCGCCACCTGACGCTGCTGAGCGTTCTTCAGAGCGTAGAAGTGGCTCCTGGCGCGACAGAATTCAAACTGCGCGCTCGTCAGCTGCGCGTTCTTCTGAAGGGCAGAGTCGACGGACTCCAGCCGCTGATGCTCGAACAGAAAGTCACCGGTGGCGTCGGCGCATGAAAAGGTGTACAGGCGCGGCGGATGGTCCGTCTCCGCCTCATCTATACATGATGAGCCTCAGTGGTTGGTGTACAGTTACGGTTTTTCTTCATGTAAGCCTTGTGGCAGAGAATCCGACCTTTGCGGGTTGCCTTTGCACAATGCTGGGTTTGATTCTGGATTGTGATCGGATGGATTTTCTCGTTACATGCAAATTGTGGCTGGCGTTTATTGGATGTCCTTGGAGGCACTTTAGACCAGATCAGACCAGCATGGGCAACTGCATTGTATGTATGGGCAATTGCCCCTCTCCACCCCCAAAAAAAAAACAACAACATCAACAACAAGCTGCAATAGGTGAGCGTTTTCATCGTCAGTTTTGCACGTATAGAACTTGTTCACAATCAGCAGCAGTTTCGCGCTGCAGTGTCACAAAAAAAGTTCGAGAACAACAGTTCATTTCACGCAACTTTCTAACGACTGGACCAACTTCTGTTGCGCGATTGTCCATCCGTTGATCCTCGCTGTCCTAGACTCATCCACATGATTGACGTCCGCTTTTCGCCCGGATAGTTGTCGATTTTTGCAGTCCTCTTGGTCACTTGCGCGCCTCTCAGAACTTGCGGTTTGATCTCGTATCGATTTTTCGTTGCGAAAATAACGCCCGCCCGCCGCGGTGCTCGCTAGGGCGCAGGTTTCTCCGAGCAGTGTTCGAATGGCCGCCTCTGTGTACATACGTTTACATACGTACGCGTGCTCAATTCGCTAGAGGCGCCAGTGTTCGCGGGAGTCGCTGGCTCGCCGGTTCCCGTGGCGTGTAGGCCGATCGGGCTAGACGCGTGTACATAATGCGCGACAGCGAACGGGAACCTGGCGTAAGAATGCGAGCACTGAAATGCCGCTGCTAGCCAACGGTTGGCTGAACGGGCCCCAGCAGGAAAAAAAAATTTGGCACGTAGACATAGGTATATTGATTGATACACGTGTAGATATATCAGGGTGTACGCGTCAGCGTACAACCCTAATATATTGATAACTTCAAATTTATCAACAAGTATCGATTGCAACCACACACCGTAAATTCTCCAATAGTGCCCCAATTGAACTATTATTTCAACCTTGCCTTGCCCGGGGTCACTCACTATTGGATCGGAGGGGGCACTATTGGAGGAGGGCTCTATACTTTCAACCTAAAACCTAAAAATTTTGAATGGCAATGCTAATTTCGCAGGCAAAATTGACTATTTCGGTTATTTTGATCACTTTTTCATTTAATGGTTGATTTACCATTAATAGTAGCTGAAACGTACTATTGTTGGTTAGTAGTAGTGGGTATTCACGATATATACCTATATATGTACCCACCACTATATTCTTTCCCATAAAAGGCACATGGCATAACATACCCATTACCTCTGAGCGCACTACCTTTGAAGGGGGCACTATTATTTCAACTTTGCCTTACCTGGGGGCACTATTGGAGGGGCTCTGTTGGAGGATTTACGGTACCACGGTACCACCTCACCTGAGAATTGTCTCCAAACCCCTACCCAGAAGGTGCTCTGAACTCCCGTTTCTCAGACTCCAAGCCCGGTAACGCCCAACCCAGTCCAGCCCAGTGAAGCCCATATGGAATCGTTTTGAACGTTGTGCGGCTTGTATGACGACATGCATACAGGTACATGTACGTAGCATTCGACTAGCGTCGTCATCGTCAATCAAGATCAGACAGACTGCTTTAGTACGTACTAGAAACAAAGCTGAGTGCAGAACAGAGAGAATAGCGCGCACACCACACACGCACTACGCAACATTCAATTACAATGTATGGGTGCATCCTGCCTGCAGTTACAATGTACATGGCACTTCTGTATGTGGCTTCCTCTTTCCCATGTTGATCACCACAACACCATCACCACCACGTCGCAGTATTGCGGCCTTATGAAGACTGGCCCTTTGAATAATAGCCCTCTTCCAATCTGGGAGGTGAGCAATGGTCGCAGGAGTGTTCGGTTCCCTTTTCACCGAGAGGTCCTTGTGGGCCTGGTGGACCGGGCCGGCCCTTGGATCCAGAGACACCAAAGTCCCCTGGTTGACCTGGTGGCCCAGCAGGCCCAGGCTTGCCAGCGACATAGCTGGGAGGACCAGGTTCTCCAGGGTAGCCTTTTGGACCAGGCTCCCCATTGGGTCCAGCCTTTCCAACTACAATTCCGAATGGCTTCTCGGAGTATCGATTCGACTGCCGCAGAAACTCGAAGTGTTCCTTCTCCGTTCTGTAGACAACCACTCCTGGTGAACCAGGGAGACCCTAGCATCAAAACACGCATGAATAAGCAAAAGATTGCGACTGCATGGAAAATGGAGAGCAGCAGTTGTACCTTGGCTCCAGCGTCTCCTTTCTCGCCACGTGGACCAGGCTCACCAATAGGTCCAGGTTGTCCGGCAATGACTTCATCGGGTTGTGCATCTGGACCTGGCTGTCCTGGGACACCGGGGTCACCTGGAGGCCCAGGTGGACCAGGAAGATAAGTAACTGGTTTGTCATGATCATATTGATCAGGTTTGGAACTGGGAGGTTGCCCTGATCCAGGCTGCTTAGGCCTAGAGTTTGGCTCTTTCAGTGAGCCAGGCTGATTTGGCTGAGACCCAGGTTCTTCAAGTGAGCCAGGCTGGTAGGTTCTGCTCATTGGCTCATCCAGGGAGCCTGGTTGATTAGGTCTAGACCTTGGTTCTTTAAAGGTGCCGGGTTGGTAGGGTCTGCTCATCGGCTCATCCAGGGATCCAGGTTGATTAGGCCTAGACCTTGGTTCTTCAAAGGTGCCAGGCTGGTAGGGTCTGCTCATTGGCTCATCCAGGGATCCAGGTTGAGTGGGCTTAGATCTTGGTTCTTCAAGGGTGCCAGGCTGGTTGGGTCTGCTCTTTGGCTCTTCCAGTGAGCCAGACTGTTTAGGCCGAAACTCAGGTTCCTCAAGTGAGCCAGGCTGGTTGGGTCTGCTTGTTGGTCCCTGTCCAGATGCAGGTGCAAGTGCAGATGGCATGTGAGGTCTAGACTTTGGCTCTAGTGAAGCTGGTGGATTGGGGGATGATGTCGGTTCAATAAGTACTGTCCCGTCTGAGCCATCTTCTCCAGGATTGCCTGGTGCACCAGGCTGGCCAGAGTGGCCTGGTCTTCCACCTGGTCCAGGTGGGCCAGCCTCGCCAGTTCGATAGCAGGCACATGCTGAATGATACGTAAGCTGGCATGTGGAGGAAATCAAAAAGATAACTTGCACTTGCACAGCACTGCACCCATGGTAGCCGAAAACATATAGCGTAGATTGTTGTAAAACCTGAAGGGTTGACAATATCTGAGGTATATTGACGTCTGCTTCTACGCTCGCTTTCGTTGACTAGAGGCAGCGGCAACGCTTGACTAGCATCCTGATGAAATAATTCCTTTTCCATCTGAATAATTCGTCAATAGTTAACGTAGCACTCCTTGAAGATCCGCTGACCTGACAAGACCGGATTTCGGGCTCGATAACGGCCCTCATTTTGCTCGCCCTTCCATAGAGTGACAGCGGCGCGCCCAGGGCGAACACCAAGGTCCCCAAAGCGACAATCAGGGCCGCGAAGGCCGCCCTCTTGGCCTTGGCCAGTTCCCGGCTTTGTCTCTGGCTGACTGCCTCCGTTTTTCCACACCCCGCATTCTCGAGACATTCCTTTCTTCTGCCCATTTCGCTTCCTGTCTTCGCCGCTGAGTGCCCACCCTTCCTAGACTTGTCGTGGTTGGGTGGGCCGTCTTACAACAACTCCCCTGGGGGTGGATTGTGTGATTTGCGGTGAAGGGAGGGAGGTGAAGAGTCGCCTCGCCACCGCGGATCTTGTCGCGCCGACCACCATTACTTTGAATCGGGGTCGGCCCGTCAGTCACGGCCCTAATGGCCCGCATAAACGAACGTGCGGCGCGCGGCGCGCGTCCCATCGCCGCGAACACCACTCCTTTTATACTTGCGCCGTTCCAACACCGCACCGTAGCAGTTCGAATACCCATGTATGATCAAAAAGACGTAAAACGAATCAAATCTAATCAAATAAATCATTTGCGCTACGATTTTCTTAATCAAATTGTTAGACGCGGTTCTGAAGTCAGCCCTCCCCCCACCCAAACTAGGCATATATAGAGCCCCAACGAGAAAGTTTGAGACGATGCGCTTATGCGTGCGTTACGTTGTTTTAACTGAACTAAACTACATGCAACTGCGCATCATACACACAACACAGCGCGGGGTGTTCTTTGCCAGGCCAGACAAACCTCAACGTATACATGGTTGTTGTAGTAAAGTCATCGCGATCTAACCGCTATACAGATTGTTAGAGAGGAACCATGTCGCATTCTGACGAAGCGGTGGGCAATTGGAGCAGAATTATTTTCTCGCCCGAGTTATACCTAGAAGGTGAGGTGGAGGAGCCCCCCCCCCCCCCCACCCCTTGCAACTGGGGCACCACCAGTCTGAAGTCAAACTCCCCTCCCCTCCCACCTCTCCCCCAGCCAGCGCACCCAAAATTCGTTCAAATTGTTATCGACCTGTCTAAAATTAAAAGTGAGAGTTTTGCAATTTTGACGACAGAACACCAAAATAGCGCCCACTACTGTAGTATTTAGTCTCCACTACCGACTTTGGCCGAAAAGGTACATTGTTCGGACGCCATTTGCTGCACCATTTGTCCATGCTGGACCCCTGCCCCCCACTTTTGGGTTAGACGCATGCAACTCGCAGAGTCTATTGATTTCGTGCTTAAGACGACTTCATCAGCTACTGGATGGCCACAATTAGCCTTGTTCCATTTCTCGAAACGATCGCTGTCGTGGAACTGGCTGTTGTTCGTCGCGACCTCCACACGGTTAGTATGCAAATTTCGGCTGCGCTCGCATTGCACTCGGTGCATCCTCCTATCATACCTGTTTCCGGGTCTGACAGAGTTGGGGGGAAGGGCTAAATGGCTAACTCAGGGGGGGGGGAGGCAAAAAGTGGTCAGTAGCAGACCATTTTTTTAAATTATACTGGTACTTTTGGGTCGAAAATGGGTCAAAATAGGCTCTAAATGTTAGGTATTTAGCTGTTTTATCGTCACATAGCGCTAACAAGCACTGAAAAACGCCAACATTTACTCACTTTTAGCGTTTTAGACAAGGTGAGAATCTCTTGGGAAAATTCTGGGGGTGGGTCTTGAAAAAAACCGTGGGCCCAAAGCCCCCCCCCCCCCGGTTGCAGGTATACCTACCTACTATCCACAGGGTTTTACAGTACGCTTCGAATTGTTGCGTCCAGATTCTCTTCGCCATATCTCGGGAATTGATGGTCCATTTGACGGGCGCTCTGAAGGCGCTGATAGGACAGAGGAGACCTTCGGCACTGGACGACGATCAACAGATGATGGTGACGGCCGCAGGCATGCCATCGACCCACGTCTCTATGGAGTCTTTCACGGCCGGATATCTCGTTCTGTTCCTGATGTGGAGGTGCGTGCGTGCGTGCGTGCGTGCGTGCGTGCGTGCGTGCGTGCGTGCGTGCGTGCGTGCGTGCGTGCGTGCGTGCGTGCGTGCGTGCGTGCGCGCGCGCGCGCGTGCGTGCGTGCAAGCGCGCGCGCGTGCGTGCGTGCAAGCGCGCGCGCGTGCGTGCGTTCTCAATCGCGCACGCACTTCAGAATGCCGGAGCAATGGTCCACTGCCGAGCGCCGTCAGAGCGTGTGGTGGCGTCTGTCTCTTTCCGTTGCGTTCGCCGCTCATGTCGCACTGCAAGGCTTTTCGCGGTATGGGACACATTTTCGTTATTTCATTCAAAAAGAATCGTCGATGGCTTTACTTCCAATATTAGATGGTACTTAAACCTGCACTCCATTGCGCAAATCGCGGCAGCTTTCCCCTACGGACTCGTCATGGCGCTGTTGGCGTTCCTGCTCATTCACAAAGTGATGACGCCCTATTTTCCAACGGTGCAGAAATGGTAAGCGCCAGTTTCCATCTGTTATTAGGAAAAATTTAAACTAACCAGCGAATTTCTCCACTACCGCCACAGAACGATGTCATGGACAATTACTAAAGTAAATACACACCTATATGTAGGGACGTGGTATGTTGAACAAATGTTCTCATAGCAATTACTGATCCGAATTATGATACTTAGGCGTGTCTGCAAGTTTCTGCTAATTTGTGATTTGACAAAAGTGGCTAACATCACAAAGTTCGAATATGAAAACGCCGTCAGCGAAAGCCGCCTGCTACAAGTGGACTTGCACTGACAACGCAAACCCAGTAGTGTGAATTTCAACCTTTCTATTTAAAAAAAGCTTGAGACAATTCAAAACATAGCATCGACTATACACTCAAGGAGTGGACGCGAATGACGCGAAGCGAAATTGGATACGTCCAGAACTATAGGTATCGGAAGTCGACCACGGAAGTGTTGTGAATGCTCTGGTAATTGTCTAGGTACACGTATATACTGATATGCGCGTGCCCTGAGTATGACGGGAATTCTGCCTACCTGCCACCGAAACAAAAAGTGCAGAAAGCGGGCTGTATAGTGTATGTGTGCGTTTACAGTTGTCAACGACTGTGGTATAGGTAGGCCTCGGCTTATAGTTGTGTTGTTGTGGTCACTACCGTTCGAACGAGACTCGAACATTTAGAGAGACGTTGACCATGCGTGCGAAATGAGTGCCGCCTTCAAATGACACAACAGTGACTTCAGTACTGACAATTGAGCGCGGGGTTGACAGAAAACGCCTCCCGCTTCTCGATCAATCGCTTGCTTTTAAAATAAAAGGAAAAGTGACGGCTAAATGAACACCACTTCCACTGGGTGAAGCTGAAATGCCTAAAACGATCAAGTAAATTAGCGAGTACCATATTTTGAAACAAGGAGAAACACGACTAGAGCGCGAGACAGCGACGCCTGAGATGCGAGCTGGTCAGCAGCAGGTAGGGATTTCCACCGGTGTAGAGCTGCATGAGCGCGTACGTCGCCATCTCGGCCGTCTGCGCCTGGAGAAAGAAGGGAAAGAAGACGCTGAACAGCAGGTGGTAGACCACCGAGGCGCAGAGAGTGCCGAACACCGAGAATGAATAGATGGCCAGGCGCGTCTTAACGCCCATCAGGGTGGACCTCTTGGCGCCGACGACAGAGCCAGTCCTGGCGGGTGGAGTTGGACCGACGGTGGACGCATGGCTCTAGAAGGTGACAGGAATTTGGGACTGGTTTGGACGTTGATTATTCTTGATATCGGTAAAAACGTGCAATTACAAGCATTTTCACGACCGAAACGCCTTTCTCGCACCTCACCCTTTGCAACTTGAGCAGCAATGCGCTGAAGATGAAGGTGTAGAGAAGCATATTCAGAGTGACCGTCACGAGAGCACATGAGATGGTAAAAAGGGTCCATGCCACCGCATCGGATCGACGGGAAAAGCTCAGGTAAACCGCCCTCGTGTCGTTGCCATACTGGCTGTATGCAGAGTCGGAGATGGCGTAAACCATCGTGGTTTCGGCCAGAAAAACCGCAACCGTGAAGCCCACTGCAGCGAAACACCTCCTGTTAGACCACATCTATGCAAGCACCGCTTTGCCCTGTTCTCAAGAACAAAACCGGTTTCAAGAAACCTTCTTGTGCTGCAGCGGCAACACGGTCGCTGTGAACCGGTTCAACCCAACCAGGTTCAGGCAGCACAGCTGCACTACAGTCAGTGCGAGTAGAAATCCCTGCAGTAGTGGTGCCACTGGCTTGCACGTATCCACATAGAAGCTGTTGAAGCAACCCCACACGGGCATCTGTTTGAAAATCAGGAGAAACAGCAAGAAAGAGACGTCAACAATGCCTGAACGAAGGCAAAATGCATGAGCAACAACATGAACAGCATTAACAACAATGCATCAACAATGCCACAAAATGCCAGCCCGCGCGAACGAACGAACGAACGAACGAACGAACGAACGAACGAACGAACGAACGAACGAACGAACGAACGAACGAACGAACGAACGAACGAACGAACGAACGAACGAACGAACAAACGAACGCACGCACGCACGCACGCACGCACGCACGCACGCACGCACGCACGCACGCACGCACGCACGCACGCACGCACGCACGCACGCACGCACCAGAAGCAGCGGCAAACTTGAAGAATGGCTGGGACAAGTGTTCATCCGTCCGACAGTGCCGAAGGATCACAACAACGACATAAGCGTATATGGGCGTTGTCACCGCTGTGAACGCCAGCTGCGCGTACGCTTCCACTTTCAACGTTGTGAGACACATACATACAGGCGCAATATCTCCGCTTGAGTGTGCAACAACGGACCTCAAACATGAGCCATGCACATCAGACACGTACGTGTACACGCAGGCGCAATGCCGGGAGTAGTCGCCAGTGGGTGATAGCAGTTCAACAGAAATTAGTCTCCGAGGGCTCAATCAGTTTCTATACATCACAGATCTTTGTGTTCGCTTGTCCGTGGTAGGTGAAAATGCCTTTTAAAGCTCTGTTTGTGGAAGTGTGAGGTTTGCCGCTGCATGTGTTCGTGGCATACCAGCATGAAACGTGTACGAAAATAAAAGAAATCAAAACAAATCAAGCGATATTGCGATTTAATATTGGCGAAAGTCGGAAGAACCTGCTGGTAGCCCCTTAAGCACCGGGGCCCGCCGTATGGCGGGGGGACAAAAAAAGTGTCCTGCTGAAAAACGGCTAAAATGGTGGATCTTGATCCACACATACATCAAGATCTATCAGAGCACGTACTGACATTTTGTGCATGATCTTGATCAACAGAGGTACACACCATTTTTAATCTTGATCATTCTGGAAATTTTTGATAATCACAGGATCTTGATCGCACAGCGGATCAAGATCTGTGGCATAACAAAAAAAGTGGTAATCTGGATCTTCAGTTGAATGAACCATGTGGAGACCAAATGGACAAAATGTAGAAAAATACCACCTGTGACTGCGGTGGTGGTGCTTTGTCAGGGCAGCATGCTGGTCACTTTTCGGACATGGACACCAACGTTTGTCCTGCGGCACACCAAGGTTAGATCACCTCTTTCTTTTTGTACAACTGAAATCTTGATCAACTATGAAAGACGTCACGCGCATGATCCAGTTCAAAACATTAAAAACTTGGCTATCAGAGACCTTGATTAAAAGGCGCAGATCTTGATCCTGTGCTTTTGTCACCAATGGATCTTGATCGCATGGCGGATCAAGATCGTGGCTTTAGCGGGACATTGAGGGGTTTGTCCCGCTGTCCCGCTGTGTCCCGATGCTTAAGGGGCTGTAGGAGAACAGCGACTTGATAAATAATGACCCGCCTAATTTTCTCGATTGTCTTTGGCGCATGCTGTGTGGTGTGATGGCGGAGCAAATCAGGTTTTTAAGTACTGTGGTGTGTCCCCAAGCCTTGCGCAACATTCCGATCCCGAACTGGTGCGTCCGAAATACGCTTGTGTTGGAAAAATCCTAGCCGTTCAGGGAAACCCGAAATGCATTGCCAGTGGAACTTTGGCAATTTCAAAGACCGCTGCTGCGCCGCCCCAGCGTAGCTTCGTTTGCGAAGGCACAGTGAACGATTGTGACGAGCAACGTATAGTTCACTCGCAGTGTGAATAGCACTAACAATGCCGCTAACATTTTCCCAAACTTTATTCGGAACCGGCTGGCCAGTCGCGTTGCAACATTGGCTATACGAACGATATATTGTCTGCTGGAAAACAAGCATCGATCAGATGGCTTTTTCGCGGCCAGCGCGCTCGCGCGCGGCGAGATGTGGTTTTTGGCTAGGTGTGCAGCGCCATCCGTCAGTGCGAGCTTCGGACCCCTATGCCGCAACAAATCTCTGCTCTTTGGCGAACCGCCGCTCCTGCCAGCCTTGCATATTTTTTACATAGCCAATTCCTATCTTGCTACATGGTATAAAGGTTTGCTGTGTGCAGGCAGTGCGCGCGTACGCACGTACAATAGTTAGCTTGCAGACAAGATTATAAGCAAAAGATAGAGCGCGATGCTAAAATCAAGCGTGTATATTTGTAGCAGGGCTATAATTAGTGAGTGTATGCGGCCTTTTGTTAGGCACCACACTTCTTATGTGCCGTAAATTAGACTATTAAACGACGAATAAAACATAAAATAAAGAGAACATGACCAAAAGACACTGCAAAATTTGCTATGCCGACCGATATTCTAATGTTGAAATTTTATTACCGATCCGCGTAGGCAATGGTTGAAACAATAGTACCTCGGGGCATTATTGGAAAAGGTACGGTCTGTATATATATTACGTGAATTTATTCTTAGCCTTAAACATTTGAATATTGCTCGACGTAAGATGGCCCAGTTAATGTTGTCGATAAGCCAGGCACTTTTTGTGTGTTTGCATAGCAGAGACCGACTGTATGCATTTGTGTGCGTAGGGGCACTTGGGTTTTTGCACTTTGCATCGTTGTGTGCGTGCGCGTTCGTGCGTGCGTCGGTCACGCAGATAGGATCTCGCTTGCGCGACCATGCACATTCAGCATACACGGCGCCGTGTTGTCAGTCAGCGCTTCACCTGCTATATGCCACGCTGCGAAAATGCTTACGTTAGCCAGTAGAGAGCGAAAACGGCTTGCATGTTCGAGCTCGTTGGGAGCGCGACAAGTTTCGCCGCAGTGTGCGTGCGTGCGTGCGTGCGTGCGTGCGTGCGTGCGTGCGTGCGTGCGTGCGTGCGTGCGTGCGTGCGTGCGTGCGTGCGTGCGTGCGTGCGTTCGTGCCTGCGTGCGTGCCTGCGTGCCTGCGCCCGCGCGCAAATCATTCGTGCGTGCGAAAAAGACAAACAAAATCGTGTTTCTTCGCACCTTAGCTTTTTGCCTTCGCAAGGCCATGTTTCAAGCGACGCATTTTGTGGAGAACGAGCGCAGATGGCGGTTCTGCTGCGGCCGGGTGCGGGTGACATCCTTCACCATCGCAATCGGCATTGTCCACGCGCTGTTATCGATCGGTGAATTGGTCACCTTTGTCATCCTCCTGCACAATGCCATTTCTGGCATAGGTCACACCGGCAAGATTTGGACGCCCTGGATTGGTGAGAAAGCTCGAAGTACGCACACCTACACTGTCGTGAAAACACTGGTTTTTGGCCGCATCGTTCTGATGCTGTGATGCAGCACGTTTAAGAGTCAATGTCTGAGAAAGTGTAAGAAATCGACCCCAATTTGGTACACTTCGAAAAAATAAAATTTGAGCTGGGGCATGGGGATGTAGGGTAGGGTGGGTCATGCACCCTGTGTCGGTCAAACCCCCCAACCCCCCTCCATTCCGGAGATACAGGCAAAAATGTTCATAAAATTGCCAAAAAAATGTGGTTCTGCATACGGTCGCACATTTTCAGGTACCACTTCCCACTCGATGCAGCCACCCTATAGTGGGGTATACCGTTGGGTAGGTGAGGGTTGGTGCTCCACCCCCTCCAACCGCTGCCCTTCTCTAAGCTCCAACGATTTTGCTAGAGGGCAAAATCCACAGCAAGCGAGGTGCCCAAATTTTGAAAAATCGGCATTTGTACCCCCAAAACATAAATGTCCCCTCCCGTTTCTACATAAGTTAAACCACTTTACATGACCATATACTGACAGAAGTTTCTTCAAAAATTTCGAGGCCAGAGGCAGCCAAATAATTAAACAAAAGTTTGAGTATTTTCGAAATTTGCACTGAAAACGCAATTTTCAATGTTGATTTTCTAGTGCGCTCGTTCATTATGTGACCAATTTATGCAACTTGGGTTCGTTCCAACATGCTGAACAATCGACGGAGCAATTCGATGCGGTTTGCAAACCTTCATCTTTTTCAATGTTTATGTACTGTTTGGGGGGTGAAAAGCACAAAAAAGACGAAGGTTTGCAAACCACGTCAAATCACTCCATCGATTGTTCAGCATGTCGGGGCGAATCCAAATAGCATAAAGTGGTCACATATAATGAACGAGCACACTAGAAAATCAACATTGTTACATCCAGGTGGGCGGTGTTTGACGCCAGGCAATGCCGGCTCCGCCGTTTCTCCGGGCTTATCATGCGTGATTTGTGTAATAGGAGGCGTGCGAGTGTGGTGTAGCGGTTAGCATCCAGGCCCGGAAAACCTGAGACCTGGGTTCGAATCCCAGTGATGCAATCGCCTTTTTTCCACAACTCTTCAATTGAAAATTGCGTTTTCAGTGCAAATTGCCTAAATACACAAACTTTTGTTTATTTGGCTGCCTCTGGCCTCGAAATTTTTGACGAAACTTTTGTCAGTATATGGTCATATAGAGCGGTTTAACATATGTAGAAACTGGAGGGGACATTTATGTTGTCTTGGGGGTACAAATGCCGATTTTTCAAAATTTGGGCACCTTGCTTGCTGTGGATTTTGCCCTCTAGCAAAATCGTGGGAGCTCAGAGAAGGGCAGCGGTTGGAGGGGGTGGAGCACCAACCCTAACCTATCCAACGGTATACCCCCCTATAGGGTGGCTGCATTGAGTGGGAAGTGGTACCTGAAAATGTGCGACCTTATGCAGAACCACATTTTTTTGGCAATTAGGAACATTTTTGCCTGTATCTCCGGAATGGAGGGGGGTTGGGGGGTCTGACCAACACAGGGGTGCATGACCCACCCTACCCTACATCCCCATGCCCTCAGCTCAAATTTTATTTTTTCAAAGTGTCCACGATTTCCTACACTTTCTCAGACTCTTAAGTTTTGAATGCTTTTACGAATTTGGGTCATTGATTTTCAGAGTAGTGGTACACCACCAATATGGGCACATGGGGCAATTGCACACTGCCGGCTTGAAGACTGTACCGAACAATACTTGAAACGCACTTTTGCTTGCTCACGCCATGTTCAACAGTTTACCGTTCTGGCAACACAATGTAATGTCACGTATGCAAATTCGTCTCAACCACTAACTACGGTACTTCAGTCGTGGGTTGCGTCATCAGCGCCGTGTACATCCCGATCTTCTGGCTGTTATTCTACGGCATCGTCAAGGAGCGCCGCTACATGCTGCTGCCCTACTTGGCGCTGTGCGTCTTCGAAATCGGTCTCATTCTCTTGGTGAACATTCTGCCATTCATCTTCATCGCTACCGACATAGCGTATGGCGAGTGGAGCGCGACGGTAAGAGGACTACAGTACTATTGCAAGAATCAAGCACTTGATGTCGCAGTACATTTTATGCTTGGGTGCAGCAAGTATGCACATGTCAACGAACGCAACCGGCCGACCGGGTGTGGGGTGTGGGTGTGTGACACTGGGTGATGATGGCCCCTTCAAGGGAGGCGGGTGTAGGGTAAATTTTGCCCTTCAGGCGTCTTCCTTCTTACGGAGGGAGGTGGAGGTGGTTTCAGGAAGTGGGGTCCAATTAGAGGGTTCTATGGTGTGCTCCTCACTTCTACATACCATCAAACTCCGCCCAAACCCGTTTCAAGCAAACCTGCAAAGGCAGCGCCGCTTCAGCATCTGCTGTTCAACTTGCTGATGTTACTGATGGGCGTGGCCTATTGCGGCGCGCGTCTCTACTTTCTACGCGTCACCTACATCTGTTTCAAGTTTCTGGACAAGAAGCACTGCGCTGTGCGCGCTCTCAACGTCGCCTTCAGACAGGAGGCCCTAGCCGAGAACGCGGTCAGCCTAAATCAGGACCAAGAGGGGGACGCCTGGGCCCCGTGACTGACATTACCCCGGTGAACATGCTTTCTGCATTTTGAGTCGGATGCAAAGTCTCTGAAGCGAATTTTGACGTGCCAAAGTGTTGACTTGTTTTCGAAACGTGATTTCTTGGAGTGATTGTGGTGAAGTCTCGGTGAAACTGCGAACAACTTCTGAGCAATCAGTCATTGCCCGCACGCTCGGTTGTTCGTTTTTCATAAAATTTAATTCGGTCTCGTATTTTTGTTTGGCGTACATACCTACATCTATGTTGAATTTTAGCTGAACCTGTCCAACCAGTATTTCCCTACCGGGTGCATATAGTTTAGATACACCCTGTTGTATAAAAGAGTACAGGGTGGGCCATTTATCTATCGTCGGTTTCATTTCGCTTTAACTTTAGCGTTTTGCATCGAATCTGTTTGATATTTTGGGACAAGGTAGGTACATGTAGAGAATTTTATCCCTGAAAAATTAATAAAATTGGCCCACTACATAGCGAATAATGCACTTCAATATGACCTAAGTCGCTTTCTACCAATTTGCATGGCGCTCACGATGAGTCAGCAAGGTATTTGCCTCAGTTTAGCCGCGATGGCGCCAAAAGAAGCTCGAATCTCTTACATTGGGTCTGAAACGTCGGGCTGGACTTGGTGGGAGTGAATCACTGTCCACTCTGCAGTTCTAATGAACAGGCTGCTTTACATAACAAGATATTTACCGCAAAGAAATCAAACTGTTTCTATGAAAAACTTCTGACAGCTAGTGCTGTACTGGACCAATTTTCTCAATTTTTTCAGGGTTAAAATTCTCTACGTGTACCTACCTTGGCCTAAAATATCAAACAGATTCGATGCAAAACGCTGAAGTTATAGCGGAATGAAACCGACGATAGATAAATGGCCCACCCTGTATAAAATGCACGACGGTTCGATTGACGGTACGAGGAGAGCGATAGAACGGACGGAAGCAAGGTTCACCAAGCCGGTTGCCGAAGCCGTCGGACCAATCCTAGCCTCTAGACACTTTGTCACGAATCATCGTCCGCCTGACCGCTTCGCTTGCGAGAAAGTTGCGTCTATCGTCCACTCGTTGCCATCCTTGTCCTCCTGATAGTAAATGGTGCCGTCGCATAAGAGCCACGCAACCGTCGTGCTCGGCTTGTGCTTGTCAAGGTCGCCCAGAAGTTTCTTGGCTCTTCGTATCATTTTCCTTCGAATGGCGCCTGATTTGCCTAAAAGCCAATCTTGTCAGTTCTCGAATTTGACCGAGATTGAACTTACCCCCCCCCCCCCCCCCGAAATCAAGTCCTGGCTAGTCCAGTCCACTGGAGGATGGGGGCGTTTTCGGAAGAGTTTTCGTACAATCCAAAAAACTCACAGGGCTCTCCTTCATTGCAGACATTGAGTTCCCTGTTGAATCCTTCGAAATCTCCCAGCGTTCTGCACTTTTCGCGCAACTTTCGGAAGCTGTCTCCATTCTTTCCGATTTTGATGACGCGGCACACGTCCGTCGAGTCTGGAATTGGACGTGTATGGCTTAAAAGTCAACACGTATTCTGTAAATGGGCCAGTCACACTTCACAGGCCTCCTAGAGTCGCCCCTCAAACCAACAAGGCGACACGTTCGAGTCAAGAAAAAAACCGGTGTCCCCTGATCCTAGTTCTCATTGAGGCAGAGGTAACCAAGGGGACCCATGCGGTCTCGGTCTCGAAGAAAAAATAATAAAAAGAACGAGAGAACGCTCACGCTCGAAGCCCGTCCTTGCGCACCAGGGCAGATCGCGGGTCTTTATCGCGTGGCCACTGCAGGCGAGAATGGCCAACAACAACGAGCAGACGATCGGCAAGTTGACGTTCTACAATGGAGAAAATGAAGAGACGCTTATAGGAAAAAGAGCTTAGGGCGCTGCGATGTGAAACCGAAAAGCAGTCGCCATCATCACCACTTTTTTCTGCGAAAAGTGCAGGATCGGCTGCAGAATCGGGAGTGGCGGGTGGGTTGCTTGGGGGGAGGGGGAATTAAGAACCAGTTTACGGCGCCCCGAAACAAAACCATCACCATTCTCCTCGTGGCAACGGCTTCGGTAAAACTATGTATTATTTTCAAACGAGAATTTCAACTGAGAGAAGTGTGGAGCGATGCTGCTACGATGCTACAATATGTGCACTGCTTCCATCTACGCAGACGAGCATGTTTTGAAGGAGTCGTCTCACTGGGCCAGCCGAGTGCTCAGCTGTTGAGTGCAGCCTTCAGTTTGCACCCAAGTGTCAGTGGCCATTTGACGGCTATCGATCTACATCGCACCTATATGTACCTACGTACTTTCCCTGCTCTGTGTATGTGTACACTGTATGTGCTGCAGCTGTCATCGCATTCGCCACTCGTCGGCTTCCACACCCTGCATGTGTGCGTGCGTGCGTGCGATGTGTGCCTTCCGCTCAAGGTACACACGATGTACAACAAGCAATGTAGTAAAGCTGCCCACAATTTTTCCAACACACCCAGACCCTCCCAGAATTTCCGCAAGGGATTTTCACTCCGTCAATAAAACCATAAAAGAGAGTAAATGCTGGTGTTTTCCAGTGCTTTTCAGTGTTGTCGCTCATGTCATTTTGGTGTCTTTCCTAAAAGTCCGTCTTTGGTCTGCTCTCGAGGTAGGCCTTGAGCTTGGCGTCGCCCATTACGTCGGCGATAAGTTGCCTGAGCTTGGGGAAGTCCCCTAGCTGGTTGGGCACGAAATAGGTGTCGATCTGGTCCAAACCCTCCGCCACAAAGAAGTCGGCCCAGGAGATCTGTAGAAAATTTTAAATTGGCGCCGAATTTGTCATAGGCCACAGTGTGACTCGCCTTGCTGCCCACGAGAAAGCCAGTTCCATTCTCCATGAGAATCTTCTCATAGCGAGCCAAAAATGACTTCATGAAAGTCTCAGCCTCCGCGCGGGTCTTCGCCTAGACTACTAGATTATTGAACCAGTTGCGATTACTATATTGCCTTTGATGGCCACACCTCGAGCTCTTTGTCGCTTGAGTGGAGTTTTGCCATGATGACTGGGATGATTTTGCTGTCCAAGAGGTCGGTGCTGAAGCTCTCAACGAGCATGTCCATCTGCATGGACTGGATGTCATCCGCACCACCATAGCCTGGAAATCTTGTGGTTCTGGCTGCATATTTTTTGGAAAATATTTTGTTGCAAAACTGACCCAGTCGCTTGCCAACATATCTGGCAATCGTCATGCTCTGGCAGTAGATGTCTTTGCCATTGATTACCAGGGTCGGGATCTGGCCCGTGGGCAGTTCTGAAGATAGGTCTTGCTCCTTTGCAAGCCTCCTTTCTCATATACCTACCGTAAACCCTATAGGATCGTAGGAGGGCGTATAATTAGATGGGGGGCTAATTATAGGGGGGCTTATAAACTGGAAGGGTCGATGTGTGGGGAGCTTTGGTGAAAATAGGCGGGTGGAGGCGATTTTTAAGGGATAAAGATGTTGCACACCTACCTAGTCAAGCGCACTCTAACACCCTCTCACACAGTCTGGCATGCACATACCGTAAACCCTATAATTAGCCCCCCGGGGGCTAATTTTTTCGTTCGAGCTCTAGGAGGGTGTATAATTATAGGGGGGGGGGCTAATTATAGGGGGGCTTATAAACTGGAAGTGTCGATGAGTGGGAAGATGTGTGGGCGAAAGGGCGCGTGGAGGCGATTTTTAAGGGAAAAGGGCGCGGTGCACACACGTTGGTACACTCTAACACACTCTCACACACTCTCACATACACATACGTGTACATACATACACATTAGGGATGAGCATGGGCCGGGCCGGGCCGGAATTCCAGGCCCGTTTTGCGGGCCGGGCCGGGCCGGGCCTGCGTTTTGAGGGTGCGGGCCGGGCCGGGCCGGGCCGGACGTTCTTGGCTGGCCAACGTAGATAGCTACCTATGTAATGCATTGTAAGTATCTGCGACTATTCTGCACCGTATTAGCAACTTTGTATTCTATGACGCGCGTCTTTCGCTCTCAAAGGGTGCAAAGGCCGTAAAATGGTTGTGAACTGCGATTCTGAGAGGTGGATGCGCCATTCCGTTAAGTAAATCACGCCAATTGGCATACGGTATTTCAGTAAATTGTACACTATAGTTTAGTGACTGTACTTATTTCGTGTTGCGGGCGGGCCGGGCCGGGCCGGGCCTGCGATATTGAGCAGTTGGACGGGCCGGGCCGGGCCGGGCCTGGATTTTGAGGGTGCGGGCCGGGCCGGGACGGGCCGGACTATCTGGCGGGCCGGGCCGGGCCGAGATGTGCAGGCCCGTGCTCATCCCTAATACACATACGCGACCATACATACACCCAGACATGGAAACATGTGCCTTACGATGGTCCATTTAGGGAGGGGGCGTAATTATAGGGGGGGGGCTTATTAACTCAAAGTGGTCTTGGGAGGGTGTATTATTATAGGGGGGGGCTAATTATAGGGGGGGCTAATTATAGGGTTTACGGTACATGTACATGCACATACGCGACTATACATACACCCAGACACCAGACATAGAAAAATTTGTCTTTTAGACGCTGGTCCATTTAGGGAGGGAGTGTAATTATAGAGGGGGGGGGGGGCTTATAAACTCAAAGTGGTCTTAGGAGGGTGTATAATGATAGGGGGGCTAAATATAGGGTTTACGGTAGTTTCTCACCGGCGCTGTGTTCCTCCTTGTACTTGGGCCAGTCAGCGGGTTCCACACGTACGTCCTCGTAATTGGTGCCGCTGTGGTGGAACATGAGGCGTATGGCCTCCGCACGGGCTCTGCCATTGAAGTAGACCAGCTTGAATCGGTCAGCAGCAGCCATGTCGATGCGTCGTTGGCTTTTGCAATTGGCGTGGGTTCGTTGTTGTTGTGACGGCAACTAGCGTCTGTCGGCTAAAAAAAAAACTCGCAGTGCCGGGCTATTGTGGCTGGCTGGAAGAACCGACGCCATGTGGCGCTCGCAGCGGTCGCGATAAGGGATAGATAGGGGTGGTAACGTGCTGTCATGCAGCACGTTACCAAGAACAGCCGCTTCCTTATACCTGGAGTCGACATTCTATTGTGTCTGGAAGTGCACACTCGCTCGCTCTGCTCCCCATAGACTTGCAGGTCTCGTTCGCTTCTTGCACGCAAAAGCATTTGTCACTTTGCCTTTACAAGTGGTCCACCAGCAGGGGCGGGGGGGGGGGCGGCCCCCCCCCCCCCGCCCCCCCGAAACCCCCCCCCCCCCCTACCGAGCAAAGTGAAATCTAGACAGACACTTGCGTCGAGCGGATGTACTCGCCGACCTGAGAACGCTCCCACAGACCGTGGCTTCCCCAAAACCCGGCCGACTGCCATGGCTAAAAATCTTGCTTGCTTGCGAAGCTTGCTGACGGCGTCGCTTTACGGCATTCTGTGCATCGGGGCGCGCACGTTCAAACTGTCACCAGCGAACCCCGTTGCATATTCGCACCGTCGTCTCCGGCTTGCTGCCAGCCCGCAGTTTTGACATCGACTAGCGCCTCTTTGCTCTGATGCTTGATTGCAAGATTGCAGATTGGTCTGTGTTGCTTGATATCAGGCTGACCCCCTAACTTCGGAAGCATATGTACATGTACAAAAGCGGTATTATTGGATGCGCTTCAATGCGATAAAGGCTGTGAAGCAGTGGCAAAACGGGTTTGCAGCATGGCCAATTGCCGTTGTACTACGAGCGTTTTCGGTGAAGAGCTCGGGAATCAATATTCTGTCACTATTTGTTTCATCGATTTCCCGACAGCACTCGGCACTATGCTCATCAAGCTGAAACCTGTT
This sequence comes from Paralinhomoeus sp. GSCO2_6, assembly GCA_030248085.1. Lineage (NCBI taxonomy): Eukaryota > Metazoa > Nematoda > Chromadorea > Monhysterida > Linhomoeidae > Paralinhomoeus > Paralinhomoeus sp. GSCO2_6. The sequence continues at coordinate 45,276 of JASAMY010001246.1, forward strand.
CAATAAATGTTGCAATCAGCCTTCTGGGTATATATAGCAGACTTTGGGGCCCAAAAGATGCACTACCGTGCGGAAAAGTTAACTCCCATCCCTGCGCATTCGGGGTTGGTGCAGCTGGTTTGGGGTTCCAGCACCTCAGCTCTCGGGCTGAGCACGTCCTCCCCTCCGCTTCGGCCTGTGAAAAGGTGCCCGGGGGAGACGTCTTCGGATGGATTCCCTTGCCTGAGGTGGAGGGCAGAGGTGCTTCGGGCTGTCTCTGCAACTTTCGCACGGTGGTCACTGTTTTTTGCAAGTACCTACCCCAACCGATGTAGCGCGTTCGAGTGGGAATTGGCATACAGCGCGCTGCTTTTGCTGACTGCGAAATTGACACCGCGAACACAGCACAGGCCGTGAACAATTCTTGCTTGGGCGCGTCAGTAATGAGTAGCACATGGCCGTGGCGTCGACTCGGCAAAGAGCAGACGCAGTGGGTGGTGCTGCGCCATGTCAACGTCACGTGCTGCGTGTGCGCAGTACTGCTGGAGCACGCCCTTCGCGCCGCCGGACAACAAGGTGCGTCGCTAGTTGAGGCATGGTCAGCAGATCCTGTAGAAATGAAGACTCTGATGTGAGCTGATGACCGCGCTGATGATTTCCCAACCCTCGTGGTGCGTGCGTGCGTGCGTGCGTGCGTGCGTGCGTGCGTGCGTGCGTGCGTGCGTGCGTGCGTGCGTGCGTGCGTGCGTGCGTGCGTGCCGGTGCGTGCATGCGTGCGTGCGTGCGTGCGGGCAAACCTCACCCCGCATTCCGCAAGTCCACAACAACACTACACCTTCGCAGCAACTTTTGTCCGCTCTGCTGGTCTACATTCTTCCAGGGCTCTGCTACGCGGCCCTCCGTCTGTACCCTCTCTACGTGGCGTTCGTCTGCTTCAAATTCCTCTACAAGAAACACTCCGCCGCACGGTCTCTCAACGTCGCCTCAGTTACGCACCGTCAAGCTTGTGCTTGTGCGTCTACATAAAGGAAGGTGTATGATAAACGCACGACCGTTCGTTTGAGGAGAGGACGGTACGAGAGCGATGGTACGGACGTGGTTGCCAAAGCCATCCTATGTAAGTAGCCTAGACACGTTGCAATTGATCTGCGGCGCACATCGATTATCGTCCGCCTGAGCGCTTTGCTTGGAAGAAAGTTGTGTCTGTCGTCCAGTCGTTGTCATTCTTGTCCTTACGATAGTGAATGGTGCCGTCGCATAAGAGCTCGGCAACCGTAGTGCTCGGCTTGTGATTGTCAAGGTCTCGAGGAGTTGCTTTGCTTTTCGTATAATTTGCTTTCGAATGTCGCCTGAGTTGCCTAAAACCCACTCCGACGCTTCCCTGGACAGTTCTCGCTTTATTGCATGGGGGAGAGGGCATTGGAGGAGGGAGGAGGGGGGGGGGGGGCGCTCGTTTATTCAACGGGTAAATGACGGTTCAACAACAATGCGGAGCAGACGCATCAATCAATCAATCTAGTTGAACTTGTATTGAGTTGAAAATTGTACAGCTGTATTGGTACAAATCGATTCTGTAGCGGTAAACAACTGTAGTTAAATTCGTATAGAAATAAAGCGGGACCCAAACGTGGAACGAGCTTACAAAGTTACAGGTTTGTACGTACATCAATAGTGCCCCCGGGGCACTATTTTTTCAACCTCTCCTTACCCGGGGGCACTATTGGAGGGGGGCACTATTGGAGGGGGGGCTTCTAATATTTCAACCTAAAAATTTTGAATGGTAATGCTAGTTTCGCTGTCAAAATTGCCGATTTTTCGATGATTTTGATCACTTTTGCCACATTTAATGGTTGATTTACCGCTAATAGTTGCTGAAACGTACTATTATTGGTTAGTAGTAGTGTGTATACACGATATAAATGTACCTACCACTATATTTTTGCCCATAAAAGGCACATGGCACAACATACCCCTTACCCCCGGGGGAACTATTGGAGGGGGGCTCTATTATTTCAACCTTGCCGTACCCGGGGGCACTATTGGAGGGGGCTGTATTGGAGGATTTACGGTAACTGTGTTTCACGGGCGCATATTTTGTCACTATTTCTAGCCTTGGTCTTTGGAGGGTGGTGGGCGGGGGGAGGGGCGTATTTGGAAGAGTTTTCGTATGCTCTAAACTCACAGGGTTCTCCATCATCGCAGACATTGAATTCATTGTTGAATCCATACTCCCCGATGCTGATAACGCCGCGCATATCCGTCGAGTCTGGGCAACGGCAACTCGCCGCCGCGCGTCGTCGTCACTTTCAACATGCTCTCCGCTCACCTTCTCCCACCCGAATATTCCAGACTGTGGCTGGGTGGTGGGGGACTGGCGATGGCGCTGCGTGGAAGGAGCGGCTGTGCACTCCGCCGACCCCCCCCCCCCAAAGATGCCTCCCCACCAGCAGAAGGATAGCGTGCGTACGTAGCGTGGACTGGACACTGCCCACTCTGTGGCCTGCCTGCCTGGCTGGTCTGCCTGCCTGCCTCGGCCGCTGGATAGCCCAAACGCCCCACCAGCCCCCTCCCGCTTCCTGCCACATCACTGGGATGCAAGCCAGTTGGCTGAGCTTCTGCAACTGTGCCCTGTGCAGAGTGGTGGGTGGGCTGGGCGGGCAGTGTCTATCCACGCTACGCGCGCGATACTTCTTTACTAGAGAGAGAGTCTGAGATAGTGAGAGACGTCTCCTGGGGGGGGGGGGGGGGTAGGCGAGTGCGCAGCCGCTCTTTCCACGCATCGCCCAGCGCCGACCCCAGTTGCATCCCCCTTTCTAGAGTGTTCGGTGCGGCTCGGTCGGAGAAGGGTGAGCGGAGGGAGCATGTCGAAAGTGACGACGACGCCGACGCACGGCGAGCTGCCGTTGCGCGCGCTGACGGAGGCGGCGGAGAGCGTGCGGTGCGGCTGGCGGACGTCGCCCAGTGGCGTAGCCAGGACTTGATTTCGGGGGGGGGGAAGTCCAATTTCGGCCAAATTCTCAATTTTGCAACAGGGGGGACCCTGTCGAATTTTTTGGACATTGTGCCATTTCGGCTGGGGAAGCTTTAGACACTCTCTCATCCACTGGCGGATCCAGGATTTTCTGACAGAGGGGGAGAAAGGTCACCGCACAAACCACACTACTATGGAATAGACAAGAAGGACGTGATTTTTAGCTCCCTTATGAATCAAACGTGAGTTGGAAGAGAACCACAGCGCCGCAGGCGAAAATTTTGCGCTTTTGAGTGCCTTACTCCAAGGAAAACGTTAAAATCTGCCCGTTTCCCCTTGTACTCGCCCTTCTTTCTTTCTTCTCCCCCTGATCTCTCCCCCTCCTTCCCCCCCAAATCTGAACTGACAGGAGGGGGAGACCCCCCTCTCCCCCCGTCTGGATCCGCTAGTGCTCTCATCCAATCTGTTTACACGCTTTGCGCTCGTTTGTCTGACTACATTCACACCAAAACGTTAGCAAAATTGTCAAAACGGTCGATTTCCGTGCTCAAAAATAGCGCCGCAGGCAAATTTTTTAGAGTAGGGTAACGAACTTTCACGGTTTTTAGTGCAAAACAATGCGCCGCAGGCGAAAATTTGGCTCTTTAGTGTCGTTTTCATCATTATTTGCATTGAAATTGAGAAAAATGCCCAGATTGGCACTTTTGCAACAGAGGGTACCAAGTTAAAAAATTTTAGCTTCGGAGAATTTCGGGGGGGGGAAGCTTCCCCCCTTCCCCCCCCCCTTGGCTACGCCACTGACGTCGCCTCCTGCAGACTCCTCCTCCTTTTTGGGGCGCCGCTCTGGAACGCCTCAGTCGATTGGGACAAAACTTGGCCGCGGTATATGATGGCAACTTTGTGACCTCAAGAAAAATTTATCTAGGTGCTACGGATATAGAGTTAAGGCCGATTTAGTAATTTTTTTTGGGACACATGAAAATATTGATGCTGAATCACTTTAGAGCACTGTGCAAGCAGGAGTCCTCAGTTGAAGCGGCTAGTAAGTACAACGCTGGGAGGCCGTCAATGGTCCGGATTTATTTCGAAACTATGATAATTTAACGACGGCATTTAGCGCCTTATGACTCGCAAACCGCAAACAGTACGGTAAAAAAAATGAAGCGCCATGCGCCGCGATTTTCGCAATGTCTGGAATGGACGCTCCTTTCGGCGTAATTGGGGTTGGTGGCTGTGCGACAAAATGTTCGTGTGTCACACAGACGCGCAGTTCGCACGCACACTCAGACACAGCTCATGCACGCCATTTGCCGCGTAACGATTTCGCAGGCTGGACCAAGACCGTTGGCCGCGCCTCGCCAATATATTACAGCGCGTGCGTGTCTTCCTCGCAGCAAAGGCTTGCTTTTCCGAGGTCCCAAGAAAATACAGACGATTAATGCATTGAAAATTGCGTTTTAAGTTCTGGAAAAATGTTTCAAGCGACTCATTTCGTGGAGACGGAGCGACGGTGGCGATTCTGCTGCGGCAGAGTAAAAGTCACCAAATTTGCGATAATAATCGTCGCAATGCACGCTGCTACCTCTATGATCGAACTGGCATTTGTCACGAGATGGCTCAACGGAATTTTGAACCCAGAGTCGAATTTTTGGGCCGCTTGGATTGGTGCGCTGCATCGACGCACGCACGCACGCACCGGCACTCACGGACGCACGAACGCTCGGGCGCACGAACGCACGTACGAACGCACGCACGCACTGATAGAGAAATCAATTCCAGTTATGATCCTTCTAACCTGCGCCTTGTACATTCCGATATTCTGCTTGTTCTTTTATGGAGCTTTCAAGGAACGGCGCTACATGCTCCTGCCCTATATGGCACTCTGCGTGTTTGAGATGCTCGCAATTGCCACGATCAGCACAGTTCCACTGGTGGTCTTGTGCGTCGAGGTCGTCTTTGGAAATCTGCCTGTCGGCGTGCGTTTCTTCACTTATTTTCTGAGTGAAATTCGTTAGACACGGTTCGTACCAGTGTGCGTGCGTGCGTGCGTGCGCGCTCGTGCCCGTCTACCTCCGCGTCTAAACTCCCCAACCCCACCAATCCACAACCAGCCTCGTTTGCCACCAGCACCTCTGGTCCGCTCTGGTCTACATTCTTCCCGGGCTCTGCTACGCGGCCCTCCGTCTGTACCCTCTCTACGTGGCGTTCGTCTGCTTCAAGTTCCTCGACAAGAAGCACTGCGCTGCACGCTCTCTCACTGTCGCCTTCACGCTCGAGGCTCACGCCGCCGGCCTGCGGCAGTCCTCGGCGAGCAACAACAGCGATGCGCAATCGCTCAACGACGCCCATTACGACTACGATTACGACTCCGATCGACAGAACTGATGCCGGATCACGGGGGGCGGGGGGGGGGGAGGACAGTGTCCCTCCAATAGTACTGCTCCTCCAATAGAGCACAGGACTGTAGCAGCCCTGGGTAATATGGAGTAATGCCCACTCTGCCAGACCCGGTTACAGGTACATGTGGGACATGCACGCGGATGCCTTCACTTTCACGTTCGTCGTGCTCGTGTGACATTCGACACTGTTGGTGCGAGTGTATGTGTGCGTGTGCCACTTTCGCACGGCAATTCAAGAAGAGGCACAAATACTTTCGCATTCGACGAATCACATCGGCCTTCCACATGACTCCGACTGAGTAAGTTGCGCGACAGTGCAATTAAAAGACAAATCGAAATCAATTTGAATACGCGCCTAATCCGGCTAAAAGTGAGCTGTCTTACCACGAAATCCTTCCACAAATGTGTCCTTGTTCAATTTCTCGCTTAAAATACTCAACAAAAACTCAAAAAAAAACACAAATCAATCCCTATTTTCTCCAGCTTATTCAGTGACTATGTTCGTTTGGTTAAAAGAGTTATTTTCCAGTTAAAATGATTAAACTCAGGAGCCAAATTCTTGAGTGCCCTCTTCAATGGGTTTATACTCGTACTTGCCACGACCGTCCATAAAGAAGACGTACTGAATTTGCATATATATAGTGTCCAAATACTAGTATACGGTAGCGAATTCACGCACGCACACTGGCACCATAATATACTGTAGCAGAATCAGGCTCAGTACAGGTGGGGGGATGGTACTTTGGAGAGGTTCAAATAAAAAGTGAAGAGCTTACGGCCCAGATATGGGCATTTTGGGCAACATTTAGGATTGATTGAAACAGTTTGCATCAAACCATGCGGTATCTAGAGCTCTTTAGGTCGTTTAAGTCTGGGTAGAAGAATTCTCGGGTAGAAGGGGGGCGTAGGTATTTTATCCCCCCTTCCGTCAGCGAGTGGTGCGCACGCTCACGCCCGGTGGTGGAGGGGGGGGGAGTCTGTCGACCCACAACCGGACGCACGCACGCACTCACTCACTGTCCGTATCCGTGCGTGCGTACGTGCGCATGCATGTACCTCGTGATGTTTCCACAGGGAGCGGCGGTGTGAGACGGTGAAGAGGGTGATGTTGGAGGCCCTGCAGTACTGATACATGTCGCCCTCCACGTCCACGCTCACCGCGCTCGTGCACTCGTCCAGGATCGCGAACTGCGGCCCGTGGTAGAACAGACGCGCCATCTGCCAGCGTGCGTGTGTGTGTGTGTGTGTGTGTGTGTGTGTGTGTGTGTGTGTGTGTGTGTGTGTGTGTGTGTGTGTATGTGTGTCTACTACGACTGTATCTGTCTACCGTCTCCCTCTACCGTAAGCCAGATTTTTCTCAGTCGGTGCGTTCGCCCGTACGTGCGTGCGTGCGTGCTCCCTCACCGCCACTCTTTGCTTCTCTCCCCCGCTGAGCACGTCCATCCAATCCTGCACCGCGTCCCAGCCCCCTTCGCGGTGTAGGATATAGCCCAGTTGCACCTAGACCAACGTTCCCACGCTAATTAGACTAATTAGCCTAATTAATTAACTAATTACCAAGTCGAGAAACTGCTTCAGCTCGTCGTCGTCCCTACCGCGCCTGAGCATCTGCTCTTGCGTGTCGGGATAGATGATTTGATCGCGCAGCGTGCCCAAAGTCATGTAGGGGCGCTAAATTATTTATTACAAATTAGTCGGCGCATTTATTTTTAAACCGGTTTATTTTCCCTCACAAAGTAGCTCTGTCACAGACAGCACTTCAGTGGGTTTTAATTTTGCATCAATAGTTTGACTTTGCTACCAGTAACTAATTACGTGTTGCCTTAATAGCGTTTGGGTAACATTTGCTATCAACACCAAAAAAGCGAATCTGCGGCATATTTCACATTTTATTCTACAAAAAACTACTACTACTCATTGTTTTACAAAAAAAAACATGTTCGCAGTTCTCAATCCCTCCAACACCCTCCAATCGAAATTATTTCACATTCCAATCAGCAGTTCAGTTCTACAAAATCAATACCAACGCATGCCTTTTCATTGATTTATCAATAATAATTTCATCAACAAAAATGCACCCAATCAATCAACCAATACCTGTGGAATGTAGAAGAGCTTTCCAGTGGCCGGTTTCACAAGCTTTCCACCAAACAGAGGCCAAAGTTCGCCCAAAATTCGAAAGAGTGAGCTCTTGCCACAACCGTTGGGCCCACACACCAAAACGTTCATGCCGGACCGAACCTCAAACATTGAATTTAATCAATATACCAGTTTGATATTAGGAAGATGTCTCCTTTCAAGAAAACGCGAGAAAAAAAAACCACTGACATCACTGGCGGATCCAGGATTTTCTGACACGGGGGGGGGGCAAGCTCAAAAATTTTTTTCGGCTTAAATTTCAATTGGAGAGCTATATTTCGCGCGTTTGGCGCCGCAGCCCACTTTTTCGCATGTTTTTCAACACCAAAAACAGGCAGTGGCGCTACAAAACACACATTTTGCATTTTTGCGGTTCTTTAGGTTGTTTTTAGTAGAACACGTGAGACATTTTGTTCAAATTTTCGACGTCGCGCCGCAGGCGAAAATTTTCAATGTTAACTGCCTCATTCCTCAGAATTTCAAGGAATTTAGTATGAGTTGTGTCCAAAAGTATGCACAAAAGCGCGCGCCGCAGGCGAAAATTCTGGTTTTCCAACCTACAGCTGAGCATTATTTTATTGGGTGAAACAGTCACATTAGGTCAGCTTGCATCCCTTGCCCCTCTTTACGTGCCTTACGTGCATCTCTACTTTGGATGGGCGAGCTGAACCAAAATATAGAGTCAAAACCTTAGTCCAAACGCAGTCGTCCATACACTACAGCGCCGCAGGCGAACATTTTCCGGTTATGAGTGTGTAAATCTATGGGAAATAGGCCAATATTAGCCCGATTCGTCCCTCTTCCCTCTCGTCTGGGCCCCTTCTGCCCCCTTTGCCTGCCCCCGCGACGTTCTCTGCCCCCAACGCGCCCTCAGCCCCTTCTCTGCCCGCAGTGCCTGCCCCCGCTGCCCCCTTTTGCCGACCACGACAGGTGGGGGGCACGCCCCCCCCCCGCCCCCCTTGGATCCGCTAGTGACTGACATCGAGCCTTTCGAAAAATGTTGCACAAACCACTTTAATAAATGGCAGATAGCAAGCAAGAGCAGTTATAGACACCGAATAATATTACAACGAAATAATACCTCAAAATTCATGTTCCTAATGAGAATGTCGCCATTCGGTGTGACGAGTGGAACGTCCTCGAAGCGAATGACATTGTCCTGGATCTCGACCAAGCCGCTGCCCGGTACCAGCGGGGCCAGCTTGGCATGGCCCAAACCCGTACCCATCTCCAAGCCTGTGTGTGTATGTGTGTGTATGTGTGTGTTGTTGTTGTTGGATTAGGGGCCGTCAATGGCCATATAGCGCACCCAGCTCCATGCCGCCTTTCCGTCTAGAGCCGCATAATTAGCCAAAGACAGTCGGAAGAACGCCATCTGTGATCTAGGGCAGCGACGGCACGAGAAATTGCATGGATAGGGAGAGACACGTTTTTAGTGGATCCATCGAGAATCAAACCCAGGACCGTGCGCGCAAGAGGCCGATTCTCTACTGCTACGCCACTAGTGATGTGCGTGTGTGTGTGTGTGTGTGTGTGTGTGTGTGTGTGTGTGTGTGTGTGTGTGCGTGTGCGTGTGCGTGTGTGTGTGTGTGCGTGTGTGTGTGTGTGTGCGTGTGCGTGTGTGTGCGTGCGTGCGTGTGCGTGCGTGTGTGTACGTGCATGTCTGCTGGTGTGGGCATGGCTGTCACCATACGTGTCTCACCCTCCTCCTCCACAAGTTCCACATCCTCCTCTCCTGGCTCCACCACTTTCTTTTCGTTTTCCATCGCCGAGTCCTTGTGCGGTTGTGACTGCTGTGCATCTGGAGTTGCAGAGACCATGGTCCTCTGGTAGGTGCCGTGGGCGACCTCGTCCAGTACAGTCATAAGCTGGCTAATGCGGGCAGTGAAGCCGGCCAGACGAGTCATCTCCCTGCCTGCGAGGGCCAAACGACCCAATGCCTCGGCCAGGCGGAACATCATTCGACCCGTGTTGTAGTATTCCTGAAAAATTGACAAGATATATATGATGAAATCATAAATTAATGCCTGCTCCTGTCGCAAGTACATTGCCTACACCTACACAGTGTGTTGGGTATGCGCCAAACAAAAATTCATGCATTCATAATTCGTTCGCTCTCACTACAGCACTCATGAGTTGGTTGGGAGACACACTATCAAATTACGTAAGATTAAGAGGCGTTCCACAGAATTTCCAGGCATCCGATGCCCGCCAAAAAATAGATTTCGCTAAAATCGATTTTAGGGGGTCCGGATTAATGTCCCATTGGGGATGGGCACCCTCGTTTCGACCAGTGACCCTCACCCCCTTCGGAGGGGGCTCCTAAGTGAGACCACTGAAACGACAAAAATCGACCCAAAATTGGGACTTGATTGTTTTGGGCCACCTCCCTCGAGGGTGGCGTGCCTAGGAGGGTGGCTGGTAGGTGGCACCACTAAGTTAACAACTCTACTTGCACACCCCAAGTTGGCACCTCTCAGCATCCCTCCTAGCTTATGCTACAATGCTCCAAAAATGGGTGCGCTAATTTTGCAAAAATGGCTATAACTGCTGTGCCGCAAAATATTTTTTGCCCAAAATTGACCACCAGTAGGGAGACTCTTGGGGCACTCTACCCTCAAGTTTATAGAGTCTAAAGCCCTGGCGTTCGGTAGTTATAATCCGAAACCTTCAAATTTCGCGTGTGTTGGCGCGATTTGTTGCCCTTTTACCATTGTCTTTCGCGCATATTGGCCCTCCCCTTCACGATTTGTTGGGTAACAGTAGCCCGCATACATGGCTGACAATGCGCTGAACTTGATTGCACAGCTCTCAAACGTCATTGGTGCAAATCTCACAAACGACCTTGTGTGGGCGGTTTTGCTGTGTTGTGGATGCCCTGTGACCAACCCAATGCTATGAATGGTGTCACGGTACTTAAGTAGCAACGCACATCAGTCATGTAGAAGGCAGAGGTAACCAAGGACCAAGGACCCTCTCGCCTGAGACTTCGGTCTCGAACCCGCGAAAGACGTTTGCGCGAAAGAGAATTGGCGAAAGGGCAAAAAATCGCGACAACGCGAAATTTGAAGGTTTCAGCTTATAACTACCGAACGCCAGAGATTTAGACTCTATAAATTTGAGGGTAGAGTGCCCCAAGAGTCCCCCCGCTGGCGGTAAACTTTGGGCAAAAAATATTTTGCGGCACAGCAGTTATGGCCATTTTTGCAAAATTAGCGCAGCCATTTTTGGAGCATTGTAGCATAAGCTAGGAGGGATGCTGAGAGGTGCCAACTTGGGGTGCGCAAGTAGAGTTGTTAACTTAGTGGTGCCACCTACCAGCCACCCTACTAGGCACGCCACCCTCGAGGGAGGTGGCCCAAAACAATCAAGTCCCAATTTTTGGTCGATTTTTGTCGTTTCAGTGGTCTCACTTAGGAGCCCCCTCCGAAGGGGGTGAGGGTCAATGGTCGAAACGAGGGTGCCCATCCCCAATGGGACATTCATCCGGACCCCCTAAAATCGATTTTAGCGAAATCTATTTTTTGGCGGGCATCGGATGCCTGGAAATTCTGTGGAACGCCTCTTAAAAAAAATCAAAACACTCTCCAGACCTCCATGAGGCCATTTCTGTCCAAATCGCGTAGTTTCTCATCGCTTTGATCAAAGAACGGCCTGCTAACGGTCCACCATCCCACAACAGTCGCCATATACTTGGCGATGATATTGTCCACAAAGCCCAAACCAAACCTGAAATTGGAAATAAATAGACAGTACAATTTCTTTATGGACAAATACTGCACCATGTAATTTGTGGGGTTGGGGAGCTTGAGCGAACCGCAACAGGTTCACCACTCACAAGGGAATTTATCTAAGCTATCTGAAGCATCTGTCAGGGCAGTAAACAATAATATCATTAAAGCTGTTCTACCAATCTACAGTACGCTGCTAAAAAACCCCCACCCCTGCACAAGTTACGTTCACATGCAATACAAAAAATTATTCTACTTTTAAAATACAAGTATGGCTTTGCAAAACTCCATCTTATAGCACTGACTTCAATCTACCTGCATCATCATGTAACCGCTTTGTCAAGCAATTCATCAATGCATCAATACCAGTATAATAATAAAATTCGCAAAAAACCATTCAGGTGAAATTGCAACAAAAAGAACTTAGAGCACCAACCGAAAATAGATCAAGTAGCGCAGATGATCCACCAATTTCTGGAAGGAATGCAAGACGGTGCGTCGCTCGCGATTTTGGCCTTGGTAAAAGGCGATCTCTTCGCTAAAAGAAAGTTTATTTGCTAAATATTTTATTTCACATTTACATTGGAAATTCGAAAGCTGAACCATTTTAAGTCCTCAGTTTTATATGGTTTTAAGTCAAACTAGTAAACAAATTCCTCTTTCAAAAGAGACAATGCAAATGTTTTGTAAGAAAGGTGTCTTCACAACTTTTCGTTTAAACAAACAGTTTGAGTAGATGATAACACCAGTACGACGTTGTCAGTAACTCATAAAGACAGAGTTACTTTATCGTAGATTAGAAACATGTTGAGAGAAGAAAAAATTAGCCACGCAAACCAAACCTGTTGACAATGACGCGAGAATTGACGAATCGAAATTCCCCCTCCAGCTGCTGTTCTGCCACCGTCAGCCGTCCAATGGGACGTCGCAGCCTATAGATGATTTTTTTTGTTTCAATTTTAGTTATTTTAATCGAGTAAGAACAGAAGGGGAATTGACACGTAGAAAAGTATTTAGATTTCAGCTTGGGCAGCGCAGGAAAATATCGAGAAAAGTTAAGGGCAGGAAACGAAATCATGAACAAAAAATGAGATTTTTTTCAAATTTAGTTCGACACAAGCAGATGGAATTCACAATGGTTTCACCAGCAGCACGCTCGCACGCACGCACTGGCACGCACGCACTAGCACGAACGCACGCACGCACTGGCACGCACGCACGCACGCACGCACGCACGCACTGGCACGCACGCACGCACGCACGCACGCACGCACGCACGCACGCACCTCGTGAGCAGAATGCCTGAGAGAATCAGATAGCCAAACAGCTGCAGGGGCGCTTGGAATCCGATGGAGCCGCCGATTTTGATCACGTACAAAATTACGTCGAGAAAAGGCTAAAATAAAACAAAAAACACATTTTAAAAACACATAAAAACACACAAAAAACACAACACATGAGCAGGAATTTGCACTTACGCACGCACGCACCGACACCGATTTGGGGTGGGGGAGGGTGCCCAATTAAGCAAAAATGTTGATATCAAATTCTTGTTTCATGGAAAATTATCCTGTTGCGCGGCAACAAAAAGCGTTCAATGGAAAGATACTACAATAAGTAGTACAATAGCTACAATTCTTGCTTGTTAGTTAGTAGTAACAAAACTAAAAGGAGTTACGCGAGATAGTGCCATTACCAAACACAACCATTCATGAAGATAATTTGTTATTACCTATTTGGACACTGATTGGGCAATTCCGTCAGTAACTTTTGCAAAATCGCAAAATGTTTCGAGAGGCCCATAAAGTAGCTACGCATTTTGTCGTAGCCAATCGTATCATGGCAGAGTTTTAACAAAACTTCATGGGCTTTTCATCAAAATCCTAGAGGGGGGGGGGGTTGGAATTTCGAAACTTCGTAGGACACCCGCCAAGAGGCGAACGAAAGCACGCACCTTTTGGTCAAAGTCGGTCGCAAACGACACCCACTCACTGAATTAAATTAAATTAAATTCGTTCCAATGCACCTTGGAGAGGTTCGAGTAGAGCTCGACGATGCCTTCGCAAAACTTGTCCACGTCTTGCGTCAAAAGTTGGTCGGCGTTGGCCACGCGGTTGTCCAAGTTGGACATCTTGTAGAAGGTCAGGCCTCTGCATGTCTTCGTGCATGCATATACGCATACAGTAACCCAACACCCACTACGGTAAACCTAGCTATACATTCCGAAATCGCAAAGTAAAGGGCACAAAGCGACCAATAAAGCGGCAATCAATACTATCGCTTCATTTTTACTCAAAAAATTAGTCAAAAAATCTTTTTAGACGTGACACTATGCCAACCGTCACTTACAGCAAAAGAACAAAGAACAACAAACAGCTCAGTCAACATCCGTTACATTGGCAAGTCTATAAGCTGCATCTGATATTCACGATATGATATGCATAAGGCATATGCATAAACAGAGCTTAAACCGAAACTTAAAAACTGAATAAAACCCACTGTAAGTATTGGGCGTAGAGGTGTTTTGTTAGACGCGTTCGAAAGCGCAGCTTCAGCTCGCTGAGGCCAAACTGAAATAATAAATAAAATAGTCACAAAAAATAGTACAAAAACACACTCTCCGTTAAACGACAACCGTTCTCTAATGACACAGCCCATCCAATAGAATACGCACGCACGCACGCACGCGTACCTTGAGTGTATTATTGACGACGGAGATAACGGGCATGGCGCTGATGTATTTGAGGAGGAAACGCATGAAGTAGGCCGCGTCGCGGTCGATGACGCCGCTGAAGTCGCAGGAAAACGCATACCGTAATTTCTCGTAAAAATATTACCCCCCCATCCATCCCCAACCCCATAATGTCAATGGGCCTAAGAAGAAACGTTTGGCTGTCGGAGTACCAAAACGTCTGTTACACGACACCCAGTCCGGAATGTAGCCCCCTGATTTAGCCCCCCCCCCCTCATAGGTGCTGATTGGCCCAAAAGCCAGGGAGGGTGGCTGGGGGGTTTCGAGGGGGGGGGGGGGGGGTCTAGAGCCATCCCGGGTAAAAAGTCCGGGATCGGAAATTTTGGAAGGGGGGTTGTCTAAGTGGAAGATTTCGCACCAAAATAGCGCGCAAATCGGTGCTTTTGGTCCAAAAATGTGCCAAAACAACGCCTAAATAGCACATCTGAAGCGTTTTTGGGTCACACTACACTGAAAAAGAAACAAAAACACGCATCTTTACCCATTATTTCAAATATTGAGAAAGGGTTTCCCGCAAGTTATCCAGGATGGCGATGGCCAGTGGGGCCTCTCTCCCGCAAAACAAGCAGGACGGCTATAGCAAGGGGGAGGCTGAACCCCCCCCCTGAGCCCACCTATGCTTGGGTGTCAGAGTACCAACAGGTCTGTTATACGACACTCAGTCCGGAATGTAGCCCCCCCCGTTTTATAGCCCCCTGATTTAGCCCCTCCCCAACATGGCATACAGACAGGAGAGTGTTACCGCTCAATGGTCGTAGTGTTGGTGATCATCCAGACGTCGGCGTAGGTGCGTCCCAGCAACGCGGCGCCTACCAGCAGCAGGTAGAACATCTGCAGAGAGAAAGGCGCACTCCTCGCTACCGTTTTCCAAATTTAAAAGTGAAATTTCGACTAGCTCTAGCGAAAACATTTCGGTCGGGTGATATTGGAAATGCTCGACAATTGTGGTCGTGAAATTCGCAAGGCGGACCCTACGATTACCGAAAGACTTTCGCGATCACGCCCCCTCCCCCCCCCCTGGATGCAACTTCTGTAGACAGCGATGATAGGTTTGGGTAACCGAAACTATGTTTGGGTATTCTTTGGAAGGATTACACGGACGAAGGAGCCACGGATACAGAACAGAAATTGCCCCGTTTCCCCCCATACCTGCCCGCTGGGGGGGGATAGGGGGTATGCCCCTCCCCTGGAAGACCCCATCCTGATCCCGAATCGGGACGACCCCTCCCCTGGCTTCCATTTTCTGGAGCTTCAAGCCAATTTATCTTGTAAAAATGGCAAAAAGTGTGCCTGCGGCGCTGTTTTTTGTACTTTACAGCTTTAAAGGTACGCAGAAATGGCGTTTAGATCACGTTTTTAACCGTTTTGGGTCCATTTTGAGGCGATAGGTACCATTTTTTGTGCAATTCCGACGAGTAAAACTCCATTCAGAAAATCCCGATTTACCCACACCACACCCTGCCTTCAAAAAATTTGGCGATTTACCCAATTTCCGTGGGCACCTATGCCCCCCCCCCCCTGATACTCCGAGAATGCGGGGTGAGCAGGCAGCGAAGAGCGCAGCAGCGTACTTCGGCGCTGAAGACGGAAGGGACGAGAATGCGGAGAATGTCGATGAGCTTCTTGAAGAAGTCCAAGTCGACCTGCGCCTTCTGAGCGGCCTTCGACTTCGCATTCTGCTGCTGCTTCACGAAGCTCGGAATGGTCGCCGCGCGGCGTCTGAATCACATTCAGTGCGTGCGCGTGGGTGCATGTACGTCTGTCTCTCTCTCTCTCTCTCTCTCTCTCTGTGTGTGTGTGTGTGTTTGTGTGTGTGTGTGTGTGTGTGTGTGTGTGTGTGTGTGTGTGTGTGTGTGTGTGTGTGTGTGTGTGTGTGTGTGTGTGCGGTGCGTGCGTGCCAGTAGGGCGTGAGCGCAGGTGCGTGAGTGCAGGTGCGTACGTGCGTGCGTGCGGGCAGGCGTGTGTGCGTGCGTGCGTGCGCGCGTGCGTGCGTGCGTGCGTGCGTGCGTGCGTGCGTGCGTGCGTGCGTGCGTGCGTGCGTGCGTGCGTGCGTGCGTGCGTGCGTGCGTGCGTGCGTGCGTGCGTGCGTGCGTGCGTGCCGTTGCGCGCGCGCCGCTGCACTGCAAAACAAGTTTCTAATTTCTATAACATTATTTTTCTAATCAATCAGAAAAAAAGCTTAGAGAAATACTTACACGCCGGTTGCGCCAGAATTTTGCATTTTCTTGTAGAGTCCGTACGCCAACAGGGCCGCCCCAGCGGCGCCCACAGCCGCCTGTGGCGCGCCTATCTGAGACTGTATTCCGGCAAACTTACTCAAAATCGCCATTTTGACTTTGATCTGTTAAAAGCCGAATATAATCTCGAATATTGTGAGCTTTACGAAAGAATCCTATCACGCGGCCATGGTATAGTGCGCAGTGTGCACAAGTGCAAAGTTCAAGAGCAGTTGTAAAATAAAACGTTCGGAAATGCGCGTACAGTAAACCGACAACTCATTGGGCATTTTGGTTAGAACTCGTATTTGTGGTGAATTTGCGTCTAGAGATGGAGAGCGCGCCGCAGCCCATCATACGTCTTGCTGCCTGTCAAGCGGCAAATCACCAAGGAATTGCTGAAGCTCTCTGTAGAGCGTTACATAACGATCTTGACGTTTTGCACAAACTGTTTATCCGCAAAAAGGTAAATGTTCCATCCAGCAATATGCCTCTCATACGCGAGTCAATTGTTTGCAAGGGCCGCGTTGGCCATCGTTCATTTTGTTCCATCTAACGGCGTGGTCCGATCCGATAGCAACGTTTGCGATAGCAACGACCCTATCAAAAAAGGGTCACGAACCCTCTTACAGTGGCCAATTTCTTAGCTCTCGGAATCTGTAAACTCTTCCCGATCTTTTGAACCACCCATTGACAAACGGATCAGAAACGGAGAGTGACCCATCAGAGTTTCGCATCCCGCCTCTTTTGTTGAGTGTGCCCAGTTCGTCAAGATCGGCCACCGGATCAACTTGAGGCGGCCACAGTGCTTGAGACGACGCAATCTAAAGTTCGCGAAATAAACCAAGAATGGAATAGCGCACGCACGCACGCACGCACGCACGCACGCACGCACGCACGCACGCACGCACGCACGCACGCACGCACGCACGCACGCACGCACGCACGCACGCACGCACGCACGCACGCACGCACGCACGCACGCACGTCCGCACGCACGCACGCAATCACGCACGCACGCACGCGCGCACGCACACACGCGCGCACGCACGCTCGCTCGCTCGCTCGCACGCACGCACGCACCAACTCACGCACGCACGCACGCACGCACGCACACGCGCACGCACGCACGCGCGCGCGCGCATGCTGGTGCGTAAACCTCGCAGTATGATGCAAAGCATGCCAGCGCAAAAACCACTTTTGTGACCAAACGCGCCTCCATTTTTCCTGCGAATTCCAAGCCTGGAGTGAAATACTTTCCTAAACTGTGCAACTTCAGCTAGGCCTTTTATCATTTTCTAATGAATAGGCCAATCAATCAATCAATCAATTTCTCTATGGATGGGCGATATCTTTTCGCATTGTGGATAAATCCCCACCGCTTTCGGGTGAACATTTTTTCATGCGCCACGCTATGTATATGGTGTCGCGCTCATTGAACGCGCATCCTTCAATGGGTAGCCAAGGCGGATCTCCTTGAACAGCTAATCTGCTTTGACATACCAGGCTATAGACGAGCAAGCACAATGCAATGCGTAATGGGCACAATTCAACCGTTCGGCTCTCATGTACGTGCCATGCAATTACTATGGAAATGGGTGACGTGTCCGTGTGCGGTATCGTTTCCCACTGCCACCGACGAGAGGGGGGGGGGTTCGGTTTTCGGCAAATACACGGTCGCTGCCTTCTCGGCAAGGTTTGTTCGAGGCGACACCCGGAGGCGGGTGCATAACTCCAAAAACCCAAAGGGGAAGGGGATGAGAAGGAAACAAGGATCATAAAGCCCGCGCCACAATGCTCTGTCTTCTGGCTTCTGTCTTCTGGCTCTGGCTTTTGGCTTTTGACTCGACAGAACTCGACAGAACTGGACTCGACTCTGAGTAGACTCGAACGAGACAGGCTTTACACAGCTGCGCGAATGAACTGTCGGTCTGACATGCCGGGAAGGGCGCACTGTGATCCTGAACTACTCAGCTACAGCAAGCAAATGGAAAACTTAAATGGAAAAACATGCAACAATTAAGCACTTACCTTTCCGTGTCCTGATAAATGGGCTCAATCAAAACCTCGATGGATGGGTCAAATCTGTCCGCATTGTGGAAAAAGTCCCACGCTTCCACGTGAACATTACCATGCGCCATGCTAATATGATCCCGGGTTGATTGAACGAGTCGTTCAATGTCGGTCAAGATGGTGTTCCTTCAGCAGCTGATCTGCTTTGACGTGCTGTGCCACAGATGAACCGAGAGCGTACTGCGTGCGTAGGCAGAAGACAGAGCGCAGAAGCCAAAAAACCAGAAGCCAAAAAGACAGCATTGTGGCGCGGCCTCAATTTTAATAGGGGACCACTTCAAACTTGCTGCACATGTGGTAGGTACAATGGTAGGTAATTTGTACAATTGTACAATGTATGCAATACTGTGCACAAAAATGACAAAGACAGACACCTTCCAATAGTACGTATAGAACAAACGCATCACTAACTCATGAACAAACAGATCGCTACATGCATGTATCTATCGCATCAATCACATCGAAGTGTTGTCACTTTCAGGAAATTGCATGGAATGTAGTACGCAGTACTTGCCTTCCACACCAGATTTTCCATTGCTTGGCTAACAAGTATTTCAAATTTTCAATCACAAGGTCATTCCGCTTCTGCAGGCGAGCAACTGATCGGAATTTCGAACGTTTTCACTTCTTTTGGTGGCGATTCTAAAAATGAGGTATTTTTCAAACATACATACGGCATTCAAATTAATTTCGATGTATTTATGTCGGAATCGGTGGGACTCACTTGGCAGAACCGTCCACGGAGTGAGGTCCAGACCTAGAGTCTCATTGGGACACACGATTGGCGGCTCGCTGTTGGTGAGGAAAGCATTGGCAGGAATGTTGACGTTGGAGCCACCCAACTGCTCGACGTTGGCGCAAATCACGGACGAAAGCGTCACCTTCCGAATCGCGTTCAGTTGGGCTGCAATGGGCGTGCGTGCGTGCCAGTGCCAGTGCCAGTGCGTGCGTGCGTGCGTGCGTGCGTGCGTGCGTGCGTGCGTGCGTGCGTGCGTGCGTGCGTGCGTTCGCATCCTTATTCTATTGGCACCCTTTCGTCAACCAACCTTCTGTGAACGAGCCAGCCTGTCCACCATGCTCGAAGTAGTATCGGTCGCAGTTCTTGAGTCGTTTGAACTGCTCTGAGATGATTCTTGAACCGGTTTCGCCCACGGTGCCTCCCCTCACCGGGGGTTCAAGGAGTATGCCCAGATACAGGTCCACGTCCTCCACGCTTCTGAACAGTTAGAGCAGTTCTACAATTTTAAAGGAGCTCCATAGAACTGCAAGAACGCACTCATAGACCCGACGAAGAGCCTCCACAGCGTCGCGTGAGATCTGCCCCACGCTCGGAAGTTCCTCAAAGAGGGAGACAGCTGGGAAGCCGAAGTGCCGACGATAGGCCATCCAGGAGCCCAAGCCGTGGTCCCGCCCCCTCTGCAGGTTGATGGCGATCAGGTCGTTGCCGTCGACAAAAAGGTGGTTCCGCAGAGTATCGATTACCTTCCTACAATCCAGAACTTCGCTATGACGTCATCACTGGGCAGCGCACCCAGATTTTGTATACCTGTCGACCCGCATCCAGGGCTGCTTGGTCAGCTCCGTGAGGAACATCTGGAAGTGCTGCTTGCTGTTGGCCGACGACTCGTAGAAGACGTCCGGGTTGAGGAGGTTGCCGGTGAGGTCGACTCCAGATGACACTCCGGAAAATTCCGCGGCCGACGGCACGTCTCGGTCGACGTGACTGTCGATGGTGCTGTGGCCGAATCTCAGCGCGGCCGTGAGGAACTCGTTGAGGATCGCGGGGTCGCACTGGTCGTCGTAGCTGGTGAAGCCTCGCCTCCGGGGCCTCAGCTGGAACAGGTCCATGTTCTCCCTGCCCACGATCCGGGGGAGCCACTCCTTGTAGGTGATCTGCTGCATGATGGCGGCGACGATCTTGCGCGCCTCTCCGTAGAGCTGGTCGTCGCTCAACAAGCCGTTGTGCAGCGCCTTGAGCCCGGCCGCGATGCGGTTGTGCTCGAGCATCATCAGCGTGTGCGTGGCCGCGAGGCCGGGCTGGACGTTGGCCCGGACGTCGCCCGCCTTGAAGCAGTCGTGCTCGGCGCCCGCTTGGCACAGCTCTTCAGGGTCGGTGGGCAGCGCCCCGTCCTCGTTGGTCCTGAGCAGGCCGTCGGAGAACGTCCTCAAGGAGTCCGCCCTCTCCTTGTCGGTGCCGTAGACCGCGGAGCCGTCGATGAAGGGCGTGAGCTCGTCCAGTTGCTGTCTGGGGCCCAGGGACAATTGACCAGCCTGAGACCTGACGAAGCCCAGACAGGAGCCGGCCTCCTCGTCGACGATCGGCAGACAGTTCTCGTCGACGCTGCTCGCCGAGTCGCAGGCGCTGCAGTCGAGCGCTGTCTCGCCAGCGCCGGTCGACGCTGGCGCCAGGTTCATGTCGTGATTCACGAACTGGCCCCACTGCATGAGCATGTGCGAGAAGCGGGGCCCCACCGCGTTCCGCACGGTCGGCACGGTCGCCTGCGTGATCGCCCGCGGACTGGCCAACGGCCGACCGCTGACGCCGAGCGAGCGAGGCTCGTTCAGTCCTGAAGGTCGGGGAGTTGTTGGTTGGATTTGGGGCAACGCTAGGAGGTCGTAAATGTAGCATTGCCATCTCTATGACGCCTTCCATGACGTCTAGAGCCGCATGATTAGCCAAAGACATTCGGAAGAACGGCATCTTCAATCTAGGGCAGCGTCTTTAATGAAAGCCCATTGAGATTGAAGCCTTCGATCTAGTGGTTCCATCAAGAATCGAACCCAGGACCGTGCGCGCAAGAGGCGGATTCTCTACCACTAGGCCATACGCTGCCCAAAGGTCGGGTCGAATCACCACCATCCGCTGGTGCCCACCGCTCGGCACCCACCATCTTCGTACTCGGGCTCTCGCAGTCTGGACATCTCGGAGTTGACCCCGCCCCTGGTGACTTCGAACCGTCCCGAGATGTGATTGCAGTAGCCATCAAGGCGGCGAAACCTGGACGCCACGTTGCAGTCGATGGTGCGAGTGGTGCAGGTGGTCAGTGAGGACAGGGCGGACTCCTGCGAGTCGACGGATTCTATTGGGAGTAAGACTAAGCGCACCGAAATGATCACGTACCAGCGACCGTTGATCCCTCTGCGCCGACTCTAGTTGTCCGTCCTTTTGCAGCTTCTTGGACGCTTTGATCAACAGGTCGGCTGCCTTCTGCTGTCGCCGTCCCGCCGCGTTCGACTGCTGCCGTCTGGCGTGCACCTTGGCGCCGGCTCCTGTGGGAACGCACCAAAATAATAATGCCGGCATTTTTCTTGTGCAAAGAGAATTTCGAATTACGGAATGGACATCCGCTGGTTTGAACCCGTTCGACTGGGCACGTGGAACCGGCAGGTGGCGGCTTTTTTCTAGCGATCTCTGTCTCGGCTTCTTTAAGCGCGTCGCCAACAGGCTCGGAGCCCACAAGCAACGCGCCCGCAAGCAGGCACGCGATCTTGAACGCGACCCTTGCCATTTTCATTGATTTGACTTTAGAGTTGCGCTTGTTTCAAATGTGCGGGGACTGGGGAGCAGCGCGACCGTTTTAAACGTATTTTGTTGTTGTTTACGCTGTCTGCACTTGCGCGCAGTTTGACGTAATTGCCGCCGTCGTCGCCGAAGCGATACGGCGCCGCGACCAGTTTTGTCAGTTCAAAGTACGCGACAATTTTCGCCGCGCAGTCCAAAACAGCGCAATTACGTGACGCCAAATTTGGCCTGTTGGCCGACGGCGCGTAAACAACCGTGCTGGGGCTCTCTATTCAAAATTAGAGCGGCATTGAATGTACAAAAGTGGAGCAAATATGGATGCTCCGCAAATGTATTTGCTGAATTGCTGTACACATTACACAGTTTACGAATTGGTTACTTACATACCAAAAGTTGAACAATGAA
The DNA here is from genome assembly GCA_030248085.1 of Paralinhomoeus sp. GSCO2_6. NCBI lineage: Eukaryota > Metazoa > Nematoda > Chromadorea > Monhysterida > Linhomoeidae > Paralinhomoeus > Paralinhomoeus sp. GSCO2_6. Next base: position 67,464 of record JASAMY010001246.1, read on the forward strand.
ATTGAAAGTGCTTCGCTCCGCGCACAACTGCTAGTCGGATGAAAGGGAAAAGCCCTGCATGCACCACGAGCCCTAAAGCCCTTACATGTATCGATCATCTTTTCATGAATGTGATTTGCCGCCGTTCATCCTTCAGGTGGATTAGCATGCTGCTCGTGTTGCATTTTCGCAGTGCGAAAATGTTTTTCCGCCTTCTCAAAAGAATTCCAAATTTGGATCGAACAATCAATCTCGTCAAGTCCTGCATAAAATGGAGCGAAATGATGCTACATCGCCCACTTTTCCGTTTTTTTTTGATTTGTGAGAGAAAACGAACCAAAAAGCTACGGTAATTGAGGAAATTGTTAAACCATTAGAAGTCGGAAATTTGGACGAGCATGAAAACGGTTTGCGCTTGGCTGTTGTGTGCCGCGGTCCTGTGTTTCAACGAGACGACAGGGGTACGGTACCTACGCCCAACTTTTTCAAACCTTTCTCAAAAACTATCCAAACCCACCACCACCAACGGTCCAACCCCCAGATAATGCTGTAAGTTTTTGAACAACTTCATGAGGCAAAGAAAAAGTTTTTGATCGTTTTTCTTCGACCAGTAGCTATGTATGTACCACTTTTCTACTGTGCCCACATGCCCCACATGCCCACAGCTATGCAGTACTGTGCAGCGTTTGGGGCATTACCCGGAGGATTCATCAGGTAAATATGTGAAGTTACAGAAGACCCTTTCGCTGTCCTGGCCTCGATCCGACAGTGCTCGCAACCTGCTTGCTTATCCAAGGTTCCAAGGACAGTTTCGCATGAACAAGCGTGAACACGACTATACCCACCCGTTTTTGTACAAGCGACTATCGAGCGACGAAGACTACTACTATCCTCGCACCTACACCCCTCGTCCCGTCAAGAGGCGATTATGGAAATCGGGTTGGGAATCGGAACGATGGAACCGACGCCCCACGCTGCTGGACAACGGGCGTTTCTTTAATATTTAAGAAGAATTCGTCGTTCGTCGTGGAATTCCAAAATTTTGAGAATGATTGGAGAAAAGTACCTGTGAACGTCGTTCCCAAAATAACTGTACGAGGAATATGCGTTAACGCCGCGAACGACATATAGTACTAGAAGCATCCCAGAGTGCGAGGACGATGAGATTGAAGCGTCGCCAGAGTGCATCTGCAACGCACACATTGAAGCGCAGCGCCCGACTGCCCGAGTACTCAGCGGGAGCAGAAGAGGAAACGGGGTGAAGGCGGGGGTGGGATAAAGAAAGGTAGAGACGTTTGCCCCCTCCCCCACCCCCCCCCCAAAAAATGTCTGAAGACCAAAAAGTTCCTATATCCCAAGTTCCCATCGGTTCCCATGTCGCTGTTGAAACCGCAACAATGCACAACTGCGCCAACGCCTGGTTAAAATTTTGACGCAAGGATATTTTCTGAACACAGCTTTTTTAGACACAGCTTCCTTTATACACACCCACCCACAAGGCGCGCGTGTCCGCAGAATACAGCATGACTATCTGTTGCGTGTTTTCCTCCTGTCTCCAATTCGAAGCATGCGCAGTTGCCTGTCGACCGTGTCGAGCAGCGTCTCCTTGTGACTCATGCGCGTGCTCACGAACTGGCCGGTCTGACCGGGGATTTTACTCGAGTACCGACCGCAGATTCGTGGCAGCACGACCGAGTCCGCCTTCGACCAGATCGTGTAGACGCTCGACGCCTCGGAGCCTCGGGGGACTGTGGCACACGAGCTGACGCACGCACGCACGCACGCACGCACGCACGCACGCACGCACGCACGCACGCACGCACGCACGCACGCACGCACGCACGCACGCACGCACGCAAGGTGCCAATTGTGAGACCACACGTGTGCCACACAGTCCCTGCCGGCGCGGCATTGATCTCCCTGAGGAAGGCGGAGGGAAGGCTGAACGGGCCGCACTCCCTGAGGCCCGGGTAGAGGCCGGTCGTGGGGTCGCACGTTGTGCCCGCGATGGCCGCCGAAGCGCAATAGGACAGGCCCCAGTTGGCGCCCGAGACAGCGATCAGGGTCTTGACCTTGGAGCGCAGGCTCGAGCCCAGGTACTCGGCCGTGTCCACGCACCAGCCGCCCATGATCGCCTTGCGCACCAGGGGCACACCCATCGAGTAGGCGAGCACGTTGATCTGACGGTAGGAGCTGTGTCTGAATCGATGAATACGATTTGTGTCGTGCATTGCATGTGCGTGCGTGCGTGCGTGCGTGCGTTCGTGCGTGCGTGCGTGCATGCACTTTGTGTCGTTGCACAGTCGCAAGCAGAACATTATTCCACGATGCAAAGAGGTAATGGGAATCTTTCCTTCCTCCTTATGACAGCTGGCTGGTGGTGCGCGTGCGTCACGCATCAAACACTCGTGCGCGCGCAACCGCGAGCAGCGTGCGCGTCGTCACACGTCGCGTGCTCTCTCAATCAATCAATCGCGTGTCAACTCTCAAAAAAGAAGAGAAATTCTCAGCAAGCCGACCTGGCTACGAACTCGATCCAGTGTCGCACTCTCTTCACGTAGAGGCACCTCAATCGGGTCGACGTCGCCGTGTCGGAGCGTTCGCTCCACGTGGACGCGTACAGCTCGGCGGTACGGTAGCCTTTCCTTTTGTATCTCTCCATCAAGGACCTCATGCCAGCTGCCGTGCCGGTCAGGCCATGCACGAAGAGCACCGGTCGGCGACGAGCGCTCTCAGACCGGCTACTCCGACCCCCGATGGAGCCGCGATTGAATTCTGGGCGGGTGGGCGGTGCCGCGATAGGGAATTTGATTGAACACAGAGTTGAGAAAATAAATATGAAAAATCAGAAGAATGGAATTTGCGACACCGCGCACCGCCCTGGTCTGATCAGGTACTGCTCAGCCCTCTGTCGACCCAGTACGTCGATCAGTTGTCGATCAAAGAAATTCGTGAAGCCATCGATCCCATTGATCCGGATCACACCGATCACTAACACTCCGACGCCAAAAATACCACAGCAGCGGCGCATCGTTTTACACTGCGCTACGCGGGCGTAGGAGTACAGGTATGGTGTAATGCAGCGGAAAGGAAAACTGGTCCAGCGTGCTGTAGAAAGAAAAGAAAACGCAACACACACTGAGACACTGACTGCGCAGTCAAGGCGCAGCAAAGCGTAGCAACGAAAAATAATGGAGATGGACGACGCTTGAATGGACTGGTCGGCTCAATTTCCTTTTGTGGCCGCGTCTTACGTATAGCGGGAACCGGTCCGCTAGGAAAACAGGGCAATTTCTGCGACTACTGTAGGGAAATTTTGAACGAACTACAAATTGTTCAGACAGTTTCGATTTAGGCGAAAAAAACGCTGGTATGTTTATTTTCAGTAAAAGATGCATAATTATGTACCTAAGATGCAAGAGCTCTGCAAAGAGTGTAGATAATACCGTTCTAAAACATTGGGTATGAATTTCAAAAAATTTGCATTTCAGTTTCCTCACTGTAAATCAATTAGTATGCAAATTTGCGTACCGTAATTTTGCACTTTTGAATTCAAAAAAGTCCGCCGAAAACACTGTAGTTGATCGGAATTCTTCTTTTCTTCCTTTGCGAATTTGCGTCGCGCTAGCGCGCGCACCTCCATTCAAGGTCTTTTGCGCCGCTTTTTTCTCGCGCTCTCTCCCTGCGTGTTCGTCTGTGTGTGTGTGTGTGTGTCGCATCGCGCGCGTGTGTGCGTGCGTTTGCTTGCTTCCAGCCGCTGAACGTGGCTAACGCCCCTCCCCAGGGTCAAGTGTCGCTTCCCTGTGCTGCGATCCGACGCCCTAACTACCCTCCCGCGTGTGCGCGTGCGTACGTGCGTGCGTGCACGTGCGCGTACTACGCGTCGTCAGCGCTACTACGCTCTATTGACACGCGGCGGCGGCGGCGGCGGCGGGATGGGGGCGGGTCGGGGTGTGAGTGAGTAACGCCCGCTCGCCCGCCGTGTGTCACAAAGGTGCGCCCTGTGCGTCGGGACGGACGGACGGACGGACGAGGAGCGAACGCCGTCCCTTCCCGCCTGGGCGCTAAACGCAGCGCCCGAGAGAGATTTTATTGCTCCGTGCGCCGGGCCCCCATTGCCAGATGTTGTGACTCTTGGGCGGCTCGCCGCGTGTAGTGGCCACCGCTGCAGTATTTTCCTAGAGAATTTTGGCATTGTAGGCCTGTCGTCGTCTCTGTGAAGAACCGTCGGCCGCGTTGTCTCTGTACAATAATTGAAAAGCCGGTAGTACACAGCAGAGAGGTTTGTACAAGAAAGTGGGTAGCGACGAGAGACCAAATGTCTTCGCCGTCAATATCTCGTCAGCCGCTCGTCGCCTATGACAAGAAGGTCCCACTACTGCAGATGCCAGCAGCTCCTTCGACCTCCGGGGTGGCAGCCACGGCCGCGTGAGCGACTATTTTTGTCGGTTTTTTATTCGAAATGTACAGCTGCCCTGTGCAGTGAGTGGTCTGCCTGCTGGTGGCGTTGTGTTTCGCTACAGGCATTTCCCCATGAATTGTATCTGGAAAACGCAGAGAATACTCGAGGCGTCCCTTGTTCAGCGACTTGTTTGTTCAGACGGTCGACCAAGTCGTTGAACGGCCGCAAGGACAGCGTGACGCCGCCGCCAGACCGGGAAGTGCCGCCTGTATTGCCCAAGCTGCTGCACGACCCTGAACGTCACCTCACCTACTACGTGGGCGAGCTGCTGGGCAAGGTGAGCGACCGACGTACAGACAAACGCACGCACAGACAGAACTACCTAAACACCAACTGGCTTCTCTCCGCATCGCACGTGCAAAAAGCAGACCCGTTGCTTCATGGCGGACGCTTTTTGCACGGAAAGATTTGGATGCAACTCTAGTTGCGTGGGTTGAGCTATTCGTGTTGCCGATGCGATGCCAGCATCAGCAGTCAGCGTCACACTTCGCCCACTGCTCAGATTCATAATAATGCTCTTCTCCCACGCCCGCGCACGCCCACCAAAGTTGTCGACCGCCATTTGACGTGTTTGTTTGCACTTTGCTTATGTGTGACGACGCTGACGCGACGCCGCTTGGCCCCGCGCGTGTAATCGTGACTTTGTTGCTCCAAACTGGGTCGCACGCACTGACGCACCGCAAACGCACGACCTAAGGCTGCGTGTGCTTGGCCCCAGTTAACTGGGACGTGCGCTCATCCGTGGTTGTCCATGTATTTGCCCTGTTGACAAGGCGACGACAACGTGTCGTGTCATCGTTGGCCTCGAGAGACGACCCAATGAGGGAATTACTCATGGGTCACGTCGGGCAAACGCACGCTCTAGAAGCGGACGCCAATGTACACAATGAATGGCGCACACGCGTGCGACACACACAGCATCCAGCAATGTGTCGCTGCTTCGTTCGCGAAATTTCATTACTGCGCGTTTTTTTTATGCGCACAGGAAACGCAATTGTCATGGTGCGCCGATAAAACGCTGTTTCTACTCTCTCCATTTTTGCTATTATGTAACATCAACAATTGAGTTGAGTGCCAGGAAGACGACGAATCAGCAACTGGTTCGACTCGTCGTTGTCCAGATTCTTTGTTCTCTTCCAAAAATGCGACTGGCAGTCACAGCTGTTGTGGTGCTCCTCCAACCCAATTGTGTGTTTTGAGCGGAGAGGCAGAGTGTTCTCTGCCAGGTGATTCATCAGTGCCGACTGGGCTGGAAAATGGTCAGCATACAGAGGATTGGCATTGGAGCGCATTGCTTGGTGCTGCGCTCGCTTCAGTCAATAGTGTGTGTGCCTCTGCCTCTAGTCATTGTTTGGCTACTGCTCATCCTGTCAGTCGGGGCGAGAGGGTGCGCTATTGGCAGAGTTGCTGGGACTCTGGGGTCGATGGGGTTGAACGCATGAGTGGAAGTGAAGCGAGCAGAGGACAGCTGCGCTGTGCTCTGCTAATTCCCCGCAATTTTCGCGTTATACGCGCGCTTCTAACGCATTGTGTACGTGCGCTGCGTGCGGTCAGCGCATCCAGTAGACCCAGCTGTAGTCAGCACAATCCACAGGTTGGCCGCACGCCGCTGGTCGGCAGTGCCTGTAACTCTTCCAGCATTCACGCGCCGCCCGTCAGTTCTGACGCCGCCGCGTCAGAACTGACGCGATTTACCCCAGTGCATAGTTTTTGGTTGATTTCTAGTGGCACGTTGTGAGCGCGTTGTGCCTGCATTGTGCCGGAAGGAAGTCAAAACGAAGCATCAAAAGTGCGTTGTGTTCGTTCTACATTTGTAGTGCAACTGTACATTTCATCTCAAACGCATCACAAATGCACCAAATAGCCAAATTTTGCTACAAACACGCTCACAACCCAACTGTGATTCGATTCTAACACGTTTGTGTCGCACTTTGCAGGAAAACGGTGCTTGATTATTTTTGGAGATGGATTGCAACAGTTTCGATAGAAAAGGTGTCCTGCGCACACATTTCCCTATTAACGCGGCACCAACACACAGGACACACCACAGAGACAAGGTAGTGCATGAAACAGGGAAACAACAATAACAGAGGTGTCACTGAAAGCAGGGAGACGACATGTGTCACTGCACATACCTAGACTTGTTCTGTGCAGTGCCATTTCAGAAAGCATTTGACGCTGCACAATGGAACTTTACAGATGGCGCATTGTTTGCGCGTTTTTTTTGGCTTTTCATGAAGGTGCAAA